>NW_021011514.1:153841-230854 GCF_003987935.1 Bombyx mandarina
ACTAGTAATAACGGTGCTGAATATACAAGTAAATCAAAATAGTTAAGCGAAATATTATACATATATATATACACACACACACATATACATATATACACATACACATATATATATAAAGAAAAGGAACAGGTGTAATGATTTTTACCATAAGTACGTGTTTAGGGTTACTTAATGCATTTCAGAAAGTCCTCCGAAAAAGAGTAGGACCAATTAAGCAGTTCTTTTATTAACTTTCTTTTAACTTCTTCGTAATTTAGGTTAAGAATTTTGTATTTTTTATTGAGTCTGTTATATAAGTAAGGTTTCATGTAGGAGCTAAAACGGCGAGCAAAAGCCGTCCTAACTGAGGGCGTCGGGATTATAGGAGTGCGTTTTGTAGCAAGAACTTTGATGTTGGTAATTTTAGTAATTTAATTTTATCTCATGTCTCATCTATAGTTTGTATAGCATTAATTATTTATTTATTTATGTACACACAAAAAAAAAGACATAGTACAGAGTAATAGGAAAATTATGTACAAAGGCACTGGCTTATTTCTTTAAGAAATCTCATCCAGCAGACCTGCGAGAGGATGTTGTATTAAACACCTCTCATGAATAAGTATACTTAAATTTTTGTCAATATATTTTGAGAAGTTTACGAATCCATCAGCTCCGCGTAATATTATTATTCTGTGAGCACAACTGATAACATCTAAATAAATATAGCACAGCAAACATTGACGCAGCGATTATTCAAGACGCACTGATCCGTTTCGCGTCCACATACAAATAGTCAGCGGGAAAAGTCAATATTTGGCGTGGTTGCGTGGTGGCCAAGTTCTGCGAAGGTCACTTGAACAGGTCAAGCAATGAATCCGATAGAAAACAGACTTCAGACCGGCCCTGATAACGAAATCCCAAAGAAATTCGGCCCGAGGTCATTAGATTACGATATTATTATCTAGGAACAAAAAGCCTATTCGGATGTAACGAGATTATTGCGCAGGATAACGTTTGGCCTGAATTTTTTATATTTTTTGTTAGTACAGTTAATAAAACTGAAATAAAATTTGTACGAAAACCTATAAATTTGGCAGAGTTACCATTGAACTTTCGGTCGCAGAATCCTCGTGATCTTATCAAAATTGTGTCCCAGATATTCATCTACTGAAAAACGCCATAAAATTTGTTCATTGTCTCCTCATCTGTTTTTTTATTCACTTCCTAACTTAGGCTTTATGATATATAAAAAACAAAAACACTAGAAAATCCACTTTTTACTGGTGGTAGGACCTCTTGTGAGTCCGCACGGGTAGCCTATTTCTGCCGTGAAGCAGTAATGCGTTTCGGTTTGAAGGGTGGGGCAGCCGTCGTAACTATACTAAGACCTTAGAACTTATATCTCAAGGTGGGTGGCGCATTTACGCTGTGGATGTCTATGGGCGCCAGTAACCACTTAACACCAGGTGGGCTGTGAGCTCGTCTACCCATCAAAGCAATAGAAAATAAAAAAAAACCCGTATCTTCTTTGCCGCCGTAGAATTTAAACAAAACAATGATTTTAAGAGTCTGTCTCTGCGGATTAACATCAGCTGTATTATTTCGCAACGCTAAATGTACCTGTTTCCAGTCAACTCAAGGTTTATTTACCGGTAAAGATTATCGTCACCATTTTCGTTGTGTATTTCGCAAAGTTTCGTGATCTTTGTTTATAGCCCAAGTATTTTCATGCTTGGCTTTAATAAGGCAGTTTTTGTATTTTTTTATTAGCACGCTTTATAGTTCTCTTGGTATTTATTTCTCGAAGTGTAATGGAAAATTTGAATGTTATTATCATTGATTTCAAGACCCTTCTGATTAACTTGAACTTATACGTGCATCAATCAACTTATGACATTACAATAATTTTATAACTTCGTTCTAATAGTCTAAAATATCCGGACTAGTTTCAATAGGACAAAAGAAGAATGAACACAATCAGTAGTTTGGTAATTAGCCGTATTTTTTAACAAAATTTAGCTTTGATTTGGTATGTCTCAAGAAAGATATATATTTTTATTAGGCAAATCGCAAACGTCCTAACACTCTTTTTTTTTTTTTTTTGTCAGGAGGAAATCGCCGGTCTTCCGGCCTTTTCTGGGGATACTGGGCGGGGTATGTCAGAGTCGAACTAACTAAAACCTCCTGTCGCTCAACAACCAACGTCCAAACCTCGCATGAGACAGAACTCATGACAAGGCAAAGGGGGGAAAGTGAAGCGTTTAGTGCGGAGCACATCTCTCCCATCACCCTCCCCCTCGGGACGCCGGACTGGCGGTCGTCGGCGCCACGACCACCAGCCCTCTCGGTCGGCAGACTGTCTGAATCCCGCCTAGATGGCGCCGGTTAGAGTGGGTTACCCTACGGAATACCCCGCTGGGCCAGAACCAGCGTGGGTCGAGGATAGCCGGCCTTCCATCACCCGGATGCTCTTGCGTAAAACGCGTGCAGAGCAGCTTGCACGACGTCTTCTTAGGCCCCCCTCGCCGGTCCCCAGACCAACATGTGAGGGGGACCCGAAACACTTAGAGGGCCAGGGATTGGGCGGTATCCGCCTCCCTGGCCCCCGGATTATAGTATAGCATAGTCTGAGAGCAAATTAAGACGCAAAGCTCTTATTTTATGATGGGTAGTGGCATTCACGGATTTCTATTAAACACAAACCCAAATATCGGAGCGAGTCCGCGCGAAGTTGGTATAGCCCCTAGGCTACCAACGATTAGGTAAGAGGAAAAAAATGTGAGAAAATGGTCCTTAACTTTTCCGTGTTATGGAAAATAAATACAAAGTAATTAAAAAAAAAAACATTGATTACACCAAAGTTTATCAGTCACATAAGGAAACTAAGTTTACTTATATTTATATCAAGGCCAGATTAAGTATCTATCTATGTACTTAATTTTGAAATGTAAATATAAACATCCAACTTATATCATATTATAAATGTATATACACCATGTTAAAATACAAACAGCTGGGAAAATAGATTTAACAACATTTAGAAAACTTTTAAATTATTGATTTGTAGCTAAAGCCTCTGAAACAAATACTGTTTCACAAATTTGNCCCCCCCGGGCCACGACCAACGTGTCGTCCGCGTAACAGATTACGCTCAGGCCCGGGAGGAGGGCACCTCTCAGCACCCAGTCATACCCGATATTCCACAAAAGGGGGCCGAGCACCGACCCCTGTGGAACACCGCGCACGACCGGGAACCGGTGCAGGATCCCACCGTGTCCGGTACACGTGACCGATCTGTCCTCTAAGTAGGAACCCACCAGCCGGCGAAGGTAGGGGGCACTCTATGTCGTTCCAGCGCCCCCCCTATCACGGACCAGGGCAGGGTGTTAAACGCATTGGCGATATCGAGCGACACCGCCAAAGCCACCCTACACCTGGAGACGGCCTCCTCCGAGAGGGCCCGCACGCGAAGGATCGCGCCGTCCTAACAGACTCAGGTGGTTTCTCTGCGTAATATCCAGAAATCACTTCTTAAACACGTTATAAGGAAAACAGTTACTAACGACTTTTTACAGCGGGATCAAAACAAATCGCTAGCATGTAAATCCACGCATGATTGTACATATGTACATCCGTGTATGCAATTACATGCAATACGCTTTAATGTTTGCGTAAATGCGTAATTTTTCACGCGTCTCCAATTGCTATAAACTGTCCTTTGTGTCAGATAGTAAGGTGTTGTTTTAAGTTTTCTTAATGGAATAATTTCGTAACTTTATCTTTAATCTTTATTGTCTTTTGAGGTCAACATAGTCTACTGGCTGAGATTCGCTGTGTAGCCGTTTCAAACGATACGACTTTGCCAATACTATTTTATATTAATGAAATATGTAAATAGCCAAACCTAAACATTTATACTTACTAGAGACAAATAAACAATATTATCCTACTGTCAATTTGACCACAGACTAACAGAGCAACAAAAGTTTGACAATAAACTTAAAGTACACATTTGTGTATGTGTCAAATACATGGTAGTGTTTGTAATGTTTTTTTTATTGATTTAATGTATTATTAATGCATACTTTAAAAAATAATTAGCATTCTGCATTCCTTCGCTATATTCTCTAGAAGTGTTGGAAATTTCATACTCCTCCGTCCGCGCAATTTTCGTAAAAAGGGGTACAAAGTATTAATATATAGATAAAATTTTCAAGACAGATTTCCTACTTCGATAGGGCAATGCCTCATAAAAATCGCTTCATCGTGATCACTGCTGACTACTCCCATACATATGTATATGTGCCCATGTCCGGTTCCACCTCTATGCCATCCAGCGCGCGATTTGCCAAATATGTGTTGTAATGTGAAAATATAATTTAAGAAAAAAAAACCCTCAATATTATTACACACGCCTCTTTGTGAATTACCAATATTTGCTTTAGAGATTTTAATAAAATTATATTTTACCTGTATTCTTATCAAAGTCTAATTGAACATAATCAAAAAATTATATTTGCAGGTACTTAGGAACCGATACACAATTATTCTTGATGACATTGGTAATAATGCTGGTCATTTGGCGTTGGCCAAGAAGCGGTGTGCCAGTTCTGTCTGTGGTCATGGCTCTTAGTCTTCTTATACCGTTTCTCCAGAGCTATTTCATGAAACTCCTCCCCATCAGAGTCAGCATTTTTCCGGAGTGAGTATTAGCTGTAAATTATTCACAAATTCCCAATTCTACATGTATATTATGTCAACTTCTTCTATACGATCTTCTCTGAACATCAACTTCCACAATGCCCTTTATGAAGCTAAGGATCGCAGCAGATGGAGGAAAATCGTACAAGAGAAACTGATGCAGCGAGGGATTCACAACCCTTAGTAATGAGGAAAACGACGCGAGGAGGAGGAGGATTATATCAACTATAACAACGAGAATCTCACTGTCTATTGCAAGTTGAATTGTTACCGGAGCCAATAGATATCGCATGAATAAATACTGCAATACCGATAGAGCATAAGGTCTAAATCACAATTGTACAACGGTTGCCTTGACCTCAAAACTAGAACGCATCTACAAGTAGCAGCAATAGGTAAGGTGGCAGTACCTAACTATGGCAACCACATAACACCAGATAGACCGCAAATCTTATTGGTGAGCCTATTAGCCCAATAAGACCAGTATGTTGGCCCAACATACAATCGCCACCAGCGGCCTTAAATTTATCACATTTTCTAATATTTACCTACTTTCTTCATTAAAAAGCGTATGCATCACTTTGGACGTTAGAAAATAACGACAATGTATCATGGACTAAAACGAACATTAAAGAACATTTTATAGAAAATAAACATGTTTCCTAATTGGCCTTTGTCCTCACACTAATCCTCTTAATTAGCAATCACGCCAAGTGAGTCCGGAGTCAGCGGCGTTTCTCTTTCTGCAACAATGCTCTTCAAATAATTCACTGCCAGAGCCACTGCCTTTTGTTCGACATGCTTTTGCGCGTACATAATAACCAATGTATCCAATCGACGAACCTTAAATAGCAGTAGAATGGAAATTTCTAAGAAAGGATTCCGTGCGATCTCTTTATTCAACGGCTGAATGCTCCTCAAATGTAAAATAGCCGAATTTGTATTTCTTGGGAAACAATTAATACGCTTCGATCGGTTGTCAGATAAACAAAGCAGTCATTTATGTATTCGTTATAAATGCGTAGGTTTTGTTAAGCGAATTTACAGTAGAACCTTTTGTTCAAATTCCATAATATTGAGATGCTTGAAAATTGCCACTCAAACAATAGGCAATCTAACTAATAATAGGTAAAGGGTAACAAAAGAACACCAAAATAAAATCAAAAAGTATTAAGTGAAGAAGTTGAAAGTTAAAAAAACATTTACATTTAATTTTAATTACATTACATAAAAATTTCATCGAATTCGGTATATCTGTTCATGAGCCTATAGAGAACATAGATACATCCACTTTATATAGGTATTATATAACTTTTGGTGAAGCGGACCACCACCCAAAGTGATGCCCACGACCACACTGCCAAGAGTGCATACGACTGAGAAGAATTATGTAATTTATTTTTAATTTTCGCCATTTGTATACTGTTGTGACCTAAACGCAGTCCTTATCGACAAACTGAATCACTTTCTCGAAAATCGCATTAAATTTATCTTTAGTTTCCAGAATTAAGTGTTTCGGCACATCTAACTCTTATTAAATGGTTACGTAAGAAAAGCTTTGATCGAACTAATCAGTGTAATAAACAACTTATTTTCAGATCCATAAGAGACATATTCGGTTACAATGACACATTCTATCACGCCTACGTGTCAGCGCAAGGAAATTGGGCCGGTTACCATTTAGGAGTTCTCACCGCTTATTTCTATAGAAAAGCCCAGAACCAAAATTGGGATTTGGGCAGCTCTTTTGTAAGTTTATCATAGGCATTCTGTTAAAAATCTAACAAAAAACTTGCAACACAACACAAATATTTTATGTAACTATACTTGAGATCTTAGAACTTATATCTCAAAGTGGGTGGCGGCACTTACGTTGTAGATATCTATGGGCTCCAGTAACCACTTAACACCAGGTGGGCTGTGAGCTCGTCCACTCACCTTTGCAATAAAAAAAAGTAAAAAAAAAGATATGAGCTTTGAATTGTTTATTTAAAATAAATAATGTTAAAGCTTCACAGTCACTAGCTACTAGCTCTGACTCATATAAGTTGTGGCACCTATTTGCAATATGATCAATTATGTAATCAATAAATCACTTACTAATTTTAAATTTCTAAATATAACCAAATCTGGTCTTCTTCCAGCTAATGAGACTTCTCTTCATAGCTTCAGTACCAATAGCTCTAGGTACTGTCCTAATGGGCTGGGATCTACACCACCGCGAAGCTTCGGTCTTTGAATCAGCGATCTTCAACGCTCTCAATCAGAACTTTTTCGCTTTGGCCATGTGCATCTTCTTCATTGGATACTTCTTCAGATGTAATAGTAAGTATTACCATTTTTTACCTTTATTATTAATTACATTTGTTTTGACTATGGATTATCGTATCCTCTACTTGTAGAAGAAGACTTACTTATAACATAAATTCTTAAAATTTTTGGTCAAATTAAGAAATTGGAAATGCGATGAACGTAATTTCGTTTTGATCGGTCTGAATTTTGCACAGTTTTTAAGGTCTTGGCTAATGATTCACACGTGAGAAATGCGATCTTTCTGCTTAATTGTTCCCTTTATATGGGATGCATTAGAATCGTTCCCAAAAACCAAGACAGGCAGTTGGTAACCTCCAAAATGCTAATGCTACTTTTGTGTAATATAATTTAATTTACAATTCATTGACGCACGAAATCTGCCATGCGGCTCCTGGCTTAGGACCTACGGACCTAATGGACCTACCCATATCTTGCATGCGTGTCGCAAAAGACGACTGTGGGACCTCTTATGGCTACCACAATAATGGTCCCATGCGATCCCCAAGAAGGGTTGACTTCAGATAAGCGGTCGATCGTAAAACTCATGCCATATCCCTATGCAGCATGATCAGATGCTTTGCCGACCCCTCATAATCCGGTCTGGAACGCGGAGAGCGTTGCGCATATATATGCCTTCGCTTTTTTTTATATACGGGTAGACGGGCTCACACTCCATCTGGTATTAAAGTAAGGTAAGGTACATAGACATCTGATCATGACTAACTCCAGCCACCTTCAGAAGCGAACTCTGAATTGTATTTTACAGTGTTACGATGTTAATTAATCAAAACTGATATCTCTAAAAAGACAGATATTAAATTGACGTCTATCACGGATTTAAGCTCAGAGCACTGTCTATTGACGTACTGTATATATGTCTATGTACAGACGTTCATAAGTTATAATTTTCAGAGATTTACGTGAGCGCGGTAGAGTGGGGTCCCTTGCAACCCTTGGGAAGGATGTCTTACTGCGCCATGTTGCTTCACGCCACGATTTTGAGGACCTACGGTGGTCAGATGAGACGGTCTTTCTATGCTACTGATTATACAGCTGTAAGTAAATACTCATTATTCCCCTGCCCTTCTTCTAGTCACTTGGGGTCGGCGCAACATGTTTTCACCTTCCATACTCTTCATATACTATTTCTTCGCTCACTCCACTCTTACACATATCGTCGTTCACACAATCCATCCATTTTTTCTTAGGTCTACCTCTTCCTCTAGTAACTAAGCTGTAAGTAAATGCTATTTCTAAATATAATCATATTTATAATGGTATAATAATCAAAAAAAATCCACTGGACTTATCATTGGAATTTGAAGACGAAAATCCACTGGAGAATCCTAAACTCCAAAGAAAGAACAAAAAGGCATCTCATTTGAATAATACGAATTTTCTTGTTCAGTTTTGTTTTTATTTTGGGAACGGGTCGTCGAACTCGCGTGATATATAGTAATACTATGTGCCTTATCTTCATTTACTGATAAACTAATAATAAATATTCGTATTCAAATTCGGTAAGATTCAAACATGCTTAAGCCCTAAAAGCCTCAATGGAAACAAGACTACGCTTAAAGTTAAACCTCACTGTTATTGAATATGATTATTTTTTCCGCCGTTTCGAATACTGTATAGTTTTCGTGGTGATATAGATAGCTGAAGTATTTGAACATTATGCCGGTTACGTCTACTTTTTATCGTACATATATGCGTATTAAACTCCAAAAGCAGTTTTCGTTGTGTCCAGAGAGTTCACGTAAACCCAACGAAATACCTGAATGTAAATATCCTGGTATTTAACTTATCATAGTTGATAAATTCAGAGAGACAATAATTTTTATTTTCGAATGAGAATAAAATAATTTCCTTTCAGATTAAATGGCACTGGCAATGGTCTAGTAGCGAAACCTTTGAGCCGGTTAAATATTATAAAATCTTAACTATAAGATGTAATTAAACAAATATCCAACAAATATACAGAATACTTTAAGAGTCAATAAATTTATTTTTCAGATTATGCTTTACGCCGGAATCGTAAGCACCACGTATTTATTCGCTCTGCCACTGTACTTATTCGTTGAAGCACCCGCCTGCCAACTTCAGAAGCTCCTTCTGGGCCCAAAAAGACGGGTACAGCAAAAAGAAGACCTCAATGCTAACCAAGTGAAGCCTGGAATATCTAATGTCTCCGTATCTACAGTTTCTACTCATATATAAAGGTGGAGCTTCCAGTTTCCCAAATTGATTCAACTGTGTCTCCATCTTCATCTGTGACAAATTTGAATATCGCCACTCAGTAATTCGCTATTTCATTCCCTTAGTTCATGATATAAGGTGTACCTGTTCGGTAATTTTAGTGTTTTTTTTTTATCTCTTGGTACTAAGCTATCACTTAGAATTTGGCAACAAACAGTTAATGTCAACTAGTTGGATTTATTCTACTTTGTTAATTTAGAGCTCCTTCCGTAATTTTAATTCATTCGAACTAATGACTATAAAATTGCTTTAATTAGATTAAGTTTGTATCTTTTTAATAGGTTGGTGTTCGTGAAACCAAATGAAGAGGCCTATTATCTTACTTCAGTTTAACATTTTTTCCTTCCTTATTATTTACATGTTACTATGTGTTTTTTCGTTTTAGCGCTTGTAATATATACGTATAAGAATAATTTAGACATAAAACAATTAAATTATCATTGGCCATCTCTGTAAAAATAGGATAGGAACTTTATAAACAAAAAAACTTTGTAAATGTATTAAAAAAAAATCACCCTTAACATTAACATTTTTATTAGTTTTTAAATGTGCGATTATATTATGTAGTACTATAGTTTTTATACAAAGTACCTTTGTAAGTAAATGTGTAATTAAATAAAAATGATTCTCTAATTTTTCATTTTATTTTATCTTTTAATTTTACACATTTTGTCATGATGGCTTATCGTGTTCCATTAGCATTTTTCGGAAAACGAATTTGTAAAGTTCATTGAGAATTTTTTATTTTTATTTTTTATTGCTTAGATGGGTGGACGAGCTCACAGCCCACCTGGTGTTAAGTAGTTACTGGAGCCCATAGACTTCTACAACGTAAATGCGCCACCCACCTTGAGATATACGCTCTAAGGTCTCAATATAGCTACAACGGCTTGCCCACCCTTCAAACCGAAACGCATCACTGCTTCACGGCAGAAATAGGCAGAGCGGTGGTACCTACCCGTGCGGACTCACAAGAGGTCCTACCACCAGTAAAAAAACTATTAAGTATATATATTGAGATGTCATTTAACATATTGAAAGTCAAAATAAACTCAACCATCGGTTCCAAGAAGAGTCAAAATAAAACAGAACCGAAAAAACTCGACTACCTTCGCTTTCTTTGTATTTTTTTTTTATTGCTTATATGGATGGACGAGTTCACAGCCCACCTGGTGTTAAGTGGTTACTGGAGTCCATAGACATCCGCAACATAAATGCGCCACCCACCTTGAGATATACGTTCTAAGGTCTCAGTATAGTTACAACGGCTCAGTCAGAATAAAACAGAACCGAAAAAACTCGACTACCTTCGCTTTCTTTGTAAATAGTATTTTTTCTTCAATTTTTGTTCCCTACCTATTCGCCTAAGCCCTAAGGTGCTACTCTAACTACTCTGGTTAGGCGAGCTCACGGAGAACTTATTAACACAGGCCCTAGCAAAAGCAGTGCTTAGCTGAGTCTACCACCGGATCGGAATCGCGACCTACCGAAAAGATCCGGCGAGAAACTCAGTGGGTCGTGTCTAAAGTCTCTAAAGTAATGTAGAAAAGTAATGACTGAAATACTCATAACTCAAAAATCCATGGTAGGTATTGGTTTAAACTTCACGGTTCTCTATTTTTGGAATCACTATTATTTAATGGCATCCCATTAAAATGTTTATGTTGTGCATGTAATTAGCATATAATGTGATGTAAAATATGACGCTTATATCAGCGCCGAAGTATTAGGCGCCCTTAAAAACAGTTTTTGTAATAGTATAAAGTAAGCTATTGACATATTTATGAATCTTGATAAAACAGTGACACACGCAGCAATATCTATACTAGTCTATACTAATATTATAAAGAGGAAAGATTTGTTTGTTTGTTTGTATTGAATAGGCTCCGAAACTACTGAACCGATTTGAAAAATTCTTTCACTGTTTGGAAGCTACACTATTCCCGAGTGACATAGGCTATAATCGTTTTTGGAAAAAATTAGGGATCCTTACTAAAACTCCAATAATGTAACCCAAGGTGTAAAAAAAATACCTAAAATATTCTTTACATCGCGTGCCCTGCGAAAATTATTGATGATAGCATAAAATAATGTACTGCGACTTTGTAGAACGCATTATTATTTACAAAAAGTGTCGCGTCAACATATGTCTAACTATTATAGTTATGCCGTAATAAGCGCTCTTTATTTTAAAAAGTAACACAACGTCAAATATCGTTGAAATTTTTGTTAAAGACCCGAGCGGAGCCGGAGCGGGCCGCTAGTTATTAATGTAATCGATACGCATCCCTACAAATCTAATAATCTAATCTAATCTATTCATTCATTCGTTTATTGCGATTATCGAATACTATATCGGATAATCGGAATCATTGATCAATAACAATTAATCGCACAACAAATATAGAGGAAACCTCATTGGATTGCTTTGACACTAAACAGACAGACATAACTTACACTATAACTTTGAATGTCAATAACATATTTCTTTTATACTAAATAAGTCAACTACTCATAAAAATATACGATCTAAAATTTAATTAAAAAACTTAAAATTTAAATAAATCAACTACTCATAAAAATCTAAAATTTCTTTAAAACAAACAGTTTTAATATACAATCAATTTTTACTAAATCGCGCACAGGATAACAAAAATACCAAATGCACATTTAATATGTTCCAATGTTCCGGAAGAGGTTAATGACGTGTACGGAGTGAATACTACAAAAGAACGAATATTTAACCAAAAATATCTTGACAGTCTAATTAAGCTAGTATTGTTGTAGTAGTATTTGTTGTATTAGATATTATTGTCATTGTATTATTTCTGACATTTCGGAAACTTAACAGATTACGTGGTCACCATTGAGGACTAAAATACTACCGGACGACATTAGAATATTATGTTAACCACCACATATTTTTCAATAAAAAATCATTCGTATAAATAAATTACTTTTGTCATATTGTATGTGCAGTATGTCTCATTTCACACAAGCCTTGTGCGCTGACCAGTAATAATTAGTTTATCAAACCACAATTAGACGTGACGCTTGTAATCCATCTCTCAATTGTATTATATGCTCAACTATGTAGTAGCTTTCCGTCCACAGTTTCGGCTGCGTGGATCACGGATTACTGCTTCACGGCAGAAATAGGCAGGGTTGTGGTACCCACTCTTGCGGACTCACATGATGCCCTATCACCAGTAAACTGGTAAAAGTGACAGCTTACTGGTGGTAGGACCTCTTGTGAGTCCGCGCAGGTAGGTACCACCACCCCGCCTGTTTCTGCCGTGCAGCAATAATGCGTTTCGGTTTGAAGGGTGGGGCAGCCGTTGTTACTATACTGAGATCTTAGATCTTACGAACTTATATATCGAGGTGGGTGGCGCATTTACATTGTAGATGTCTATGGGCTCCAGTAACCGAAATAAAATAAAAACATTGCTAGTTGTATTTTTAAATAAGGTATATGAGCTCCGGTAACCACTTAACGCCAGGTGGGCTCGTCGTCCATCCATTTAAGCAATAAAAAATAAAAAATAAAGTTATCATAATAGTCAACACTTCGCTTCAGGTAATCCGTTTGCTGTTTCGCTTCGAATAAAACTAATTACTATCTTCCTTGATGTCGTCTCTACAACGCTATCACCTCCTCCTCCTTGCGCCATAAATCCTCAATGCTATTTCCGCCGTGATGCAGTAATGCGTTTCGGTTCGAAGGGTGGGGTAGCCGTTGTAACTATACTGAGACCTTAGAACTTATATCTCGAGGTGGGTGGCTTAACATCTTACTTAACCACTTAACATCAGGTGGGCTGTAAGCTCGTCCATCCATCTAAGCAATAAAAATAAATAAATAAAAAACTGGGGTTTGTCACCTCGGTGAGATCGAAATCTTCCGGTAGACTATATCACCTCAAGTCGATCTGTCCTCAACGGCGTGGACCGCTTCACATACGGTAGTGTTCAGTGCCGTGTGGATTTGGTCTGATCAGCGCATGGGGGACTTGCCCTTCGGTCTTTTGCCTTCCACCGTCCCAGTCTTTCTATGTTATCGCCACTCTTGCGTGCTATTTTCAGCCCACTGAGTTTCTCGCCGGATCTTTTCAGTGGGTCGCGTTTCCGATCCGGTGGTAGATTATGCGAAGCACTGCTCTTGCTAGGGTTAGTATTAGCATCACTCCAGTTTGAGCCCCGTGAACTCACCTACTAGTTAAGGTTACGCTGAAATAGCCTCTCATGGCTATCAGCTTAGGTAGGAAAAAAAAGGTGCTATTTGACGATATCACAGCCAATACAAAATGTCTCAAATTTTCTAGAACATTTCCGATAACACAATGATAATTAAGAGGCAACTCGAATTGGACGTAATCACAAAACCAGCGAGCGTTAACATCAAAACCGCATTCCTCGAACAGATCATAAACTAGGCCGAAGAGCCGGACCGGGTGAGGCGAGCTAATCTATCTTCGATGCCGTATCTAAGCTATACACGTGAAGGGATCGGATTGATGGTAGTGACATGCACATTGTGTCCGTGCAATCCTCTTCCGTCGATATGGGAGTTGGGAGAGACTGGGGGCTTACACCGACGTGAACCAAACGAATATTTGGTATGCACTCCGAATTTACTAATCATTATTATAAATTAAAGAATATTTTGAGGGCTTTGAGCGCGGCGACCGAATCAAGAAATTCCGTAACAAAAATAAAACCTAACACCCCCACTCCGCCTACCTTGTAGCTTGCATTCAACACATTCACACGTTGCGCTTGTGTAGTGTTTGTGAATAAGCGCGCGGCATGACGTCGCATTACATGCGCATCATGAAAAGTCTGCCCATCTCTCTCGCGCGCGGTCTAGCTTATGAGTGAAGGGGACAGTTAATGTTTTGCTTTTGTTAATGTTTACAAATATAGCGTGGTCTTATTTTATTATTGTTTATTATTAAATTATTATTGTCTAATTATAATTGTATAAGTTAATAAAAAATTCTATGCAATAGCTTTACCGCGGTAGTACCCGAGTATTACATGTTTTTTCGTTGTGTTTGCATGTGATGCATGGATGATTATGCAGCTGATTTGAAATCTAAGGTTTTTCTAATCTAAGGTTTTTGGTTCCATAGTAACCAGAAAGGAAACGCCATTGGCTTGTTACATTGGCGCATGAGTAAGCGCACCCGACTTCTGGACCGACAGTCGAAGGTTCTACTCCGACATCGAGATAACTTTTTGTTACGATCAGGTTAATTTTCTCTTAAGGCTTGAGTCTTTAAAATCGGTATATGAACATTAATACGTTTATAAGTACATAATTTCTTGTTCCCATAGTAAAGGTAATCGTAGCTAGATGCCTGAAGCAACATGCCTCGGAGTATTTATTTTATTATTTAAGTATTACAAGTAAAGTCAGGAGTGGTGGAAACTACTACAGATTAGGTTAGGAGACCATATACAATAGGATAAACTGTGTCTTAGATATACGAAACGTAACTGGCTGTGAGAGAAAGAGACAAAGAAAATATGTGTTATCAACTCTCTCTCTCTTGCCTCTTTTTTTTTATTGCCCTTGTAGGCAGACGAGCATACGGCCCACCTGATGGTGAGTGGTTACCGTCGCCCGTGGACTTCAGCAATGCCAGGGGCAGAGCCAAGCTGCTGCCTACCGCTTAATACTCTCCACAAGCCTCGTTTGAAGAAGGACATGTCATAGCGGTCAGGAAACACCGTAGAGGGGAGCGCCGGATGGTACGTGGCAAAAAAGATCTCTGGAAACGCACTGTGGATGACCGCAGTGGCTCCAGGTAGTATGGATGAACTCTACTCCGGTGGCCTCTACAGTTATATACTAAACGTAGCTGTCTCTTTCTATCTTCACTAACGTATATCCATAGAGTTACTATACTACTTATTAACTCCATGCGTATATCCCTCTCAGCTTCCGTTCGCCTAGCCCGATCACACTTTTTGGTAACGCTCCCGTCACGCACTTACCAGCTTAATCCCCAAGTCAAGCGAGCGATAAGAAGCTTTATTTCAATAATAATAAGACTATTTGTTACATGTCGGTGTTACAACGGACGTTACCGTAACAGACAGAGATGTCTGACAGGTCGACACTTACGCTATGAATTAAACGAACATTGGAATTGTCTTGCAAATCCATTTACTAAACAGATGTACGTAATGTAATTCTACATATGTTCGCTTTGAAACCTCATTTAATTACTATGTATTGGCGTAAGGTTAATATAAATAGGCAGAATTGACTATTCTAATAGAATAGGCGACGATTTCTTCTAAAATTGAAGGGTATGCCTCCCGTCGCTGTATGGAAACGGCAAATTATATGTTGTAATTAACTGTATTTTGAGCAATAATTGTAATAAAGTATATTGGTGTTAACTCAAATCTAATATAGATTCATTACGATTAATAAAACCCAAGTAATATTCCATTATTTACATATGAAACCCGCAAATTTATAATTTGCGTAATTACTGGTGGTAGGACCTCTTGTGAGTCCGCACGGGTAGGTACCACCACCCTGCTTATTTCTGCCGTGAAGCGTTTCGGTTTGAAGGGTGGGGCAGCCGTTGTAACTATACTTGAGACCTTAGAACTTATATCTCAAACTTGGTGGTGCATTTACGTTATAGATGTCTATGGGCTCCAGTAGTCAGTTAACACCAGGCGGGCTGTGAGCTCGTCCACCCATCTAAGCAACAAAAAAAAATTCCATGCGAAATTTAATGTGTCAGTGGACTGTAACAATAGAGCTAATTTTGTTACGAAAATCTATATATTAATACGTGAAGCAAAAACTTTGTATCCCTTTTTACGAAAATTGCGCAGACGGATGAGTATGAAATTTTCCACACTTATAGAGAATATAGAGAAGAAGTGCACAATGCTAATATTTTTTTTAAATAATGCATAAAAGATACATTAAATCAATAAAGAAAACATTACACACACTACATACCATGTATTTGACGCACACACTGCACACACGCATGCATACTATTTATTGTCAAACTTTTGTTCTTGACGTCTGTTGTCAAAATGAGATTAAATATTGTTTGCCTTTGTTAATATTTTTTATAGTGTAGTCTTGGTGAAATTTGTGATTATAGAAGTATAAAATACAATCATAATAGTGTACAAACTTACAATTCCAATTAATTATAGTCGAATTTCGACTACTGCGGGGCCTCTAGTTATGTTAGTTATATGTTTTTGCGTTTCCCAAGTAACATTTTTCAAAACAATATTGTCTTTACTAATAATAGACAGAATTTTTTGCTTTAATTTTATTATTACAGTTACCTCATTGTTTTGACGGCGATTTTCGAAATGCACACGTGTTGAAGTTTGTTAAAATTTCATTTAATGACCACATACGTATAAGTAATTCTAATAAAAACGAGTTATAACACTATCGAGAACCAATGGTAAATCATACAACGACTCATCCCGTGATAAACCGTTGCCCATAAAACTTGTCCATAACGACCGTACTGTCACCACCAAGAATGCAATATATAGTAGGAATCTCCATCTCTTTTCCTCCTTTAAAATAAGCGATAAGCGCCTTGAGACGCAACCATTTTATTGCAAGGAATGTTTTACTTATAGAAAAATTGGAAGTGGAAAAATAATACATTGATGTCCTGAATTGAATGAAATATTGAAGTTATCAATATTTGTTATTATGAAGGCGAAATGATGCCTCAAATCCCTCAAATCCCGCAAGCAAATATAAAAATTTCCAATAAAACGTTAAAACCCGCTAATGTCATTAAGTTGTCTAACTACTCATAACGGAACATGATAGAACCGTTTTTTTAACTGAAATTACTGGTAGGATAGGAGCTTCCTTGGGAAGGGAAGGTTTGCTAACACCTACCCAAGTGCTAAAGAGACGCTTAGTAACTCAAAAACAGCTGGTACGTGAGTGTATCGGAAACTTAAGATTGATATTGCGACACGCTTAAGACTCAGAGACTAATTGTCTAAGTGTCACGTCTAACTCTGTGTTGAATACGGTCACCTATTTCAGCTACTGCCAGCTTCAGAACCCTTAACGTCCAACTACACTGAGAGCAGACTCGTGCTGACAAAGACAGGGTAATACCATCCATAAATATCCAGATAAAAATATCAGCCCCTAAGTACTTACCAAGAACGAAGAAATATAAACCGTTTATAAGAAAGCTCACTCGTTCGAATTTAGGTGCTTACTCTCCCATATACAGAATCCTTTGGGACTACAATAATGTCCACGGTAGCGCGGTCTCCGTCAATGTTCCTTCGGAGTTGTCCGATTGCGCTGAACTTATTTTAAGTGAAATAAAAAATCTGTCGCGGATCATCTCCCAATTAAATTAATCTTAAGCAAGCAGTGAATGAAATGTAATCAAATCTTAGCTGTATATATATATTTTTTTTGATGTTAATGCACTGTCGAGTGCACCTATAATTGAGGTGACATCTACCATGAACTTTTGTCAATTTGTTAATGTTTTGTATTGATGATCACTTTGTTGGTGCAACTTAATAAATAAATACGGCCGTCTGGTGTAATGGTAAGTGACAAGGTCACTACACAAGAGGTCGCGGGTTCGAATCCCGCCAAGGGAAGATATTTGACAAAACACACAACCACCTTCACTTCTGAACGGGACTCAACAGCTACAAGACGCGCAATGTTATGTACAATATTAATTTATATTAAAACCAAAAAGAATTCAATAGTATTCGTAATTTAACGGCAGACTTCACAAACCACCTAAAAGAAAATTGACAAAGGAAATACAGTCTGAAATTCACAATCAAGAACAATGATAATTATAAAAAAATGTCTTTTCCAGAGCTATGGAAATATATGTATATGTTTATAAAAATCTTACATTTATTTCCGTTATCTGGTACCTGTAACACAAGCTCTTTACAAACTTAGCACGGGACAAGTTAACGTGGCGTGATTGTAAAAAAAAACATACAATACAACAATTACCCAAAATTTTGATCATTTTTCAATGTTTTCAATGACATGGACCTGAAGACAAATTGTAAGTATTCAATTAAGCAGCAAAGTAAGTTTGGAGGAGGCCTTCACATGAGAGGAGTCCATGCATATTATTATAGTAATTAAAAATAATAACATGAATATCTTTAAAAAAAAATTAATTGCTTGGAATATATGTTTTTTTTTTATTTCGTTTTTTTATTTATTCAATTAAGTAACATTCACAATTAGACGCTTTTATTGAATGATTTTTTGCACAGATAAGAGTGCACAAGTGGGACATCACCCATATGACGTATCGACGTTTTTATTTATTTATTGCTTAGATGGGCGGACGAAGCTCACAGCCCCTCTAGTGTTAAGTGATTACTGGAGCTCATAAACATCTACAACGTAAATGCGCCACCCACCTTGAGATACCTAGTCAGGTCATAAATTCTGTCACATATTTAATGTAAAACAATTGAAACAAGTTTATTCATTATGTAACCATTCATATACCAAAATGAACTTAACAAAACATAGATTCTTATGACACTAAAGTTTATTCAAAATGACCTCCGTGATTTTGAATACAGGCCTTCAATCTGCGCGGCCAGTCGTCTATCGCAGCACGAACGAGGTCCATGTCAATATCGGCGGCTGCCTNGCAAGAATTTTTAAATGATAAGTGTTGTACATAATAAAATATTAGAATAAGAAGTGATAGAATGTAAAAATAGATAGATTTAGTAAATTTTGTGTTATAATTAATATAAAAATAAATTAAATTTTCGCATGCCTAAACAGGCGAAATATATGAAGCTATGTCCTATATCTTGTAAACTATATTTCTGGCGAATAAAGATTTTCTTCTTCTTCTTCTTCTTCTTAAAATTCGACTTACCTCTAGAAGTCTAGTGAGGTACTTGGCTGATCCAGGAACTGTCAGGTCTCATGATGGTGATAGAAATAAAAGAAAAGTTAAGGGTTGACGCTTAGCTTCGAAATCTCGCTCATACGTATGTTAGGTACTGGCGAGCATAACGTTACGTGTGACAATAAATGTTAGATAGGTACTATATACTATCCCGCTGTTAAGCAAAGGTCCCTTCCTACGCGGTATAAAATGAAGTATACGCGGCCGAAGCGGAGCGGAAAGATAGTTCCATAGAACATACGCTACAGAGGCTATAGGGAACATCCTTACGGATCCATCAGATCCAATAACCTTTGCATTAGGTGCCTTCTGGCTGAGCCTTTGCTCGTCCACCTGTCCTGGTGAAACTGGAAAGGTCTCCGGGCCACCAGTAATCCTTTATTATTAAAAAAAGGCTATAGGTAATTTTATTTTTTTTAACAGGTTTTCCGTTCGAAGCCCCGGTGCCATGACAGTCGTTTTCAGAAACATCACAAGCTCTTTGCTTATTGATGTTGCAGTCAGAACGCTGGGCGCTAATATTTACAAGCAGCCATATTGGTTGTGGTCACATCTAATAAGAACTGACAGAATGTGCTAAATTATGTACTAATGTAGTGTAGTAATTCTGTGATATCCTGTATATACACAAAGGTAACTCGCTGTGGCAGATTTATGTACGATTTCAGACTTAATAACACATACATAGTTACAATAAATTCATTAAAATATTTTCAAATCTACGTTTTGAAAAGAAATGGATTAAAGATAGTAATAATATCGGAAGAATGATGGTTGAATCAACATGCCAAATGGCGGTAGTCTCGTGGACCAAGATTAAATATAAATTTGTCCTTTTCTGTCTTTACAAAGTTCTCGTCATGAGGAATGGCGATTTTCACTTACATTGCTTGATACGCAGACCGATCTATTATCACAAATCAGGCTTATTGGTGACAATACAATTCTCCGTGACAATAGGTCGGTTTTAGTAGAGCGTAACATGGCAGTTTTAAAGAACTGGTTGATGTTGGTATTGGTAATAAGATACAGCAGAATCAAGAAAACCCTATTTCAGAGCAGGTTGTTGATGGATAATCCTAGCCACTTGGTTATGTCTATGCAAGTAACAAGCAACAAGCAGTGAATGTAATTAAGATACATATGTATCTTCGTCTTACTTCCTTTAAGAGATGACAAGTTGAATAGTGAATAACAACCTTCGTTCAACAATACTACTATTAGTGATCGAAGATAACAACACTAAGATTTAATCGTTAATCAGAGATCCTAGTGGAGAATGCGTTGGGTCTACCTACTAGTTTAAGAGTGATGCGGAAAATCAAATCGTGTACCGGGCACGCGGCCAGGAACGACATCCCCCGAGACGCAAGTGATCGTGTAATTAAAACAGACCGACCGGCATGGTTTTAAAGTTAAGAGAAATTCTGTTGTGACACCTTCTACCATCCGTCCACAAAGATTTATGACTTATGTTTATACGAATTTATATTTGTTTGTTATTTTATAATGATAGTGGTCGCCTAGTAGTTGATATTCGACAATAATTATCAATTTAAATTATAAGCTTGTACATTATTATGGTTTTATTGTCAAAGACTTCACTACTATAATCACAGATTTCGCCAAGGCTACACTATAGACAAATAACATTAAAGACAAACAATATTAATCTATTCTTAATTTGATCACAGACTAACAAAAAAAAGGAGTACATGTATATGCGTGTGTGTGTGTCAAATAAATGGTAGTGTATGTAATGTATTTTTCCTCCTTCCGACGCCGAAAGTTCGGTTTTCGTCCCGCTGTACAGGGAAGAAAGTGTAACTTTTTCTCCCTGGGTACAAGTGCGCTTTAGTGTCTACGTCTGCTCTCACGCACTTAAAATTCTCCGCCATTGTTGTGCTCGGGTAATTTGCAATATTGTGTTTAGTGTAAAAGTGTAATAAACAATAGGCAATAAAATTTAATAGTGAAGTATTAAACACGGATGAGTTTATCAGACAGTTCTTATTCAATTAGTAGTAGTTTATTTAAAAATAAAAAAACTGTTAAATTGTTTTCTTATGAGTACGGGGGGGCTCCGCCCTCCCTACCCCCGGCCAGGGCTTCGCCCCTGGACCCCACCGGGGCTTAGCCCCTGGACCCCGGCTAGGTACTCCACGAACTTTCGGCCTGGTAGGAGAAAAAATAGTACGTGCACCGCGGGAGAAAAGTTCCTCCAGGGGGAGGAAATGTTCAACTTTTCTCCCTTGGTGCACAATGTACTATTTATTGATTTAATGTATTTTTAAGCAGAATAAAAAAAACGCCTTCTTCTCTATATTCTTTATAAGCATAGGAAATTTCGTAGGTACTCCTCCGTCCGCGCAATTTTCGTAAAAAGGGGATACAAAGTTTTTGCTTCACGTATTAATATATAGATATAGATACCGATTATAGCTTATTTATTTGTTTTTAATGTCTCATTTTAAGAGACTTCAAGAGTCTCAAGACCCTTCTTGATTTGCTGCAGGAATGCTGTGCAGACTGGCTGAGGTCCTGTCTCACTACCAGAGCATTATTTCTTTGGTTTCCTGGCTTCGGTATTAACATCAAATAGCCTATCGCGTTCTCATCAACATAATTTTAATTTCATAAATCGGAATATCAATATAGTGCATAAGCCCTTGTTATTAGACTATTAGGTTACTCGTAAAACTCTATGTTTACATGGCAGGCGCCGGCATTGATGCTCCATCATGTATTTCTGTACATCAAAGAAACTATTGTCAAGAGTATGCGCGTGTACCGTTCACCTGTGACGTCCGACTTGATTACTTGCCAATCAAGGCGAGTGCGCAGCCTCGTCCATAGTGGATCGTCCCAAAGACTACTACCGTTAATAATCTTACATTTTATTCGTGCTGATATGCGCTTGAACCAGCCATATAATGATACTACCGCGTTCATACCGCCATAATGTATTTCGACCCATAACCGATCATGGGTCCCGGCTTCACGCTGGTGTACTTCAAACTTCAATCGCATGTCACATGTGTCACCGGGCAGCTGCAATTAAGGTTGATTTCTACCAAAATTTATCTGTACGTTGAGATTAGGAAGTTTTTTTATTTTTTTCATTGCTTAGATGGGTGGACGAGCTCACAGCCCACCTGGTGTTAAGTGGTCACTGGAGCCCATAGACATCAACAACGTAAATGCGCCACCCACGTTGAGATATAAGTTCTAAGGTCTCAGTACAGTTACTACTATTACTATTTACCGTTTGTATGGAGTTTATTATTGCCACTTGAGTTTCAGGAATTATTCCTCCATCCTGAGTAAAGAAGTGCTATTTTCTACGATTATCGCGATATGTAAACATAGTTTAATCTCGTGTTTTTCATTCCATTATTGATAACGTCTCAAACACTATAGTTTTAGTGTCGACCCTCGATCGGAAATATTAAAATTATCCAATAAACGCAAGACTAAACCGTAAAACAAAATTTAAACACAAATAATATATTACTAGTTCATTATCGAATACTGACAAACAGCTCTAAGAATTTAATAATAAAATAGTTTTCTTTATTTCGCGGTAGGAAATAGCTATATTTATGACTACGTATTACTTCTCCTGCTAAAGTCGGAATAAAAAACATACGCCGTGAATATACAATCTCCTTCGTTTAAAGTCGGTTAATAAATCATTGAACCACATTGACTTGTTGATAAATCTCAAATCACTCAATTTCCGAATATACGATCCTATGAAGTCACCTTCACATTTAGCCCCATGAATCAGTTTCGAAAACGTTGAACCGAAATAACAATGATTTGTTTTACGTGCAGTATCGTTTGACGGCGTATTAATTGAGAACTACTTAATAGTTCTAATCATTGATCAAACGTGGAATATTACACAATTTAGTGTCGATAATTGAATGGGTTTCGCGTTCTTCTTGTAGCTATTCATGTACATATGAATAGACGCGTTGTTTCTAGAGCTGGAGCTTCGGGAGAAAAAACAGTGTCTTTCTACTCACGCTCATTTACGCTAATTCAAAATTAGACTACGTAATCATCTAATGTTACCGCGAGTCATGAAAACATACATTAACGACGGTTGAAAAGATACAAATTTTCGACATTAGAAGCACATATATATCCAATCGTATCTACTTACTTATTCAAACAGAAATTTAATAGTAACGCTTCATATTTTAAAAGCCCACCTAAAGATGGTTCGCATTCAGAGAGCAGAGAAGAGCATAGAGCTTCGAATCATTAGACGAAGCAGTATCACGTCACAGTAAATAGGATAG
The DNA here is from genome assembly GCF_003987935.1 of Bombyx mandarina. The sequence goes on from NW_021011514.1 coordinate 177,366, forward strand.
ACGGACGAAATGACGAGGGCTTCGTTATCTGCTATTTAACGTAGATAGCAGACGCTTCGTCACGAACTTAGCAGATGTTCAGCTGATGAAGGCGGGACGTTTAGCAGCTCCCATATATCCAACGAGATAATTTGAGTAGTAAATGTCTTACATTAAAATTTGGTGAATCGTATCTGGGTCCATATATTTTAAAGATTTTTTTTTATTTTTTTTTTTTTTTTTATCCGTCTACGACAAAATTACGAAACTAACGAAAAGTGTCTATTTCAATTGTGTTTGTTAACTTTAACGCAATTTATATTAATCAGGATTCCGTGTTCAAGACTGTTTCATTCAGCATTGCTAGCTCGCCCAACCAAATAAGTTAAGATCAAAAATGAAATTGAATATCCAAAGCAAAATAAACCTTAATTTGTAAGCAACATGTCCGCCATTACCCGGCTCAAGGCGGCGTTGGGCGGTTTCACTACATCCGACTGCAATTTACCATTGACGCAACCGTTAAGACTATTTACATAGTTAATTTGATAATACATTGTTAGCGGAGCAGAACCAAGTGCAAGATCTATGCAGCTTTGTTTGCTATATCTAACAATATAAATAAGTTTTTTTTAAAGTCCCACCACGTCAAGATAATATATTAACATAAGATTTTTGTAGAAATGCGCCAAGAATTACCAGGCTATTATTTTATTTATTTTAATGTTATTTGTTGTTAATTTTGAAATAATACATTTTACATCTTATAATTTGAGAATGATAAAAATGCACTAATGGAGTTAACAATATTATGAACCAAAATTATTCGTTCAAATCGAACGCATGACGGCAAGTAACAAAATACAAGTAGCTATTTTAAATTAATGGTGTAAAATGGCAAACCCAATCTCAAATAATTTATCGAGCCGCCATTTTGAAACAATAAACTAGTGGTCTGTTGTTGCTACGTTAACCGGCAGCGATGCAGGATTCGACTATGCTATCCAGTTTCTCGTTCTGTTTTTTTTTTGTGACTCGGATTTTATTTAATTAAGTCTTCCTGCATGCTATGTTGACCTTGATACTAAATTGTACTTCAATTATGTTGTGTTTTACCTACAGTTGATACAGAATAATATAGGAATGTGAACGAACATTGGACGCGTGCAATCTTTAAGCTGCAAGATTCGTTTTAGCGTCAAACGTACTCGTAAAACGGCGGACCATGGAATGGATATAAGAGTACATTTTTCAGATAATTTTATTTATTAAATTAACTATTATCAATTATATGGATAAAGATAAGTTCACCTAACTGCCGCCGAAGACAATATGCTACGAACACAGAAGTACTTAGAAGACTTACGCATTAAGAAACAATAATATGATACCCTAAAGTTGTCTACATAACCATGTTGTGTTTCAGGAAACTTTTCCCTTTCGCATCAAAATCTAGGCCAGACCAACAACGCTTCAGAATCATTTTGAGTACACAACTAATTTTAATAAAACCAGAAGAAAAGCCACTTTATGAAGTTCATTCCAATCAATTTGTTCAACAAACTTATTGTCATGCAGGCATTAGTACTTTGCCTGACTTTTACAATTTTCACAATTTTGAATTTGAAATTTCTGCAAATTGTATTAATTTAGTTTAAAACGGCAAATATTTCCAAAAAAAACCCCTCCCCTATAGGCCAGGCTACACGACTCATCACGTTATGTAGGTATTACTAACACATTTGATTTGAAGAAATTCTGGTTGCTGGTTATTTTGCTTCGTGTCAGAAATAACGACATAGTATGCGGTCAGAAATATTAGTATCGAGATTGGCGTAATTCCTTAAAATCCTGAGATTCAGGTGACAAGTTGTAATCCGACATTTAGTAGATAACTAGACTAGGATTATCAAGTGTATATATTCACAGATTCTGGTGATGCTGGTCAACAATGTCAATCTGTGGTGACGTTATTTCAATATGGTTTAAATTGGTTTGGTCAATTTTAGTCTAACGTAGGAGTAACACGTCCAACTGGATTCTTTATGACATACAATAGATTTTTTGCAAGGAAAAGCTTCATAGAGAACTATTAAACTGTATCTAAAAGAGAATTGAGTAGATATTGATTCACCGTATTAATCCATCACTTTAAATATCAAGTCGATACAGTACACAGATTGCATAATTCATCTATCCCAGATGAGAAGCGTGGAACGACAGAGCCCGCCAGTGCTGTAATGTTTGACGTATGGCGTATGGTATAAATACGGATAGTACCTACAGGGCTATTAAAATTTATCGTATGAACCAGAACGCATGATGGCGTTTTCGCAGAATTCGTTAGAAAGATCTCCTAATATTTGAGCTCTTAAATTTGTCAGCATCATATTAGCATTCATAGCAGTTGATTTGTACTGGGCAATCAAAATATTACCGCGGTTAGGTTTTTACAAGTTTGCTTATTATCTATGTCGTGTCGCATTCGTAATAAACGCTTCGAGTGCTGTGCTCGCTAATGTTAGCACTGTATATTTATCTTACATTAATCTTACAATAATTAATATGTAAAATAAATATGACTACTGTAGTTTAGTCGAGTATCAATCATGTGGAAAACGTTTTACGACCCTCGGTGTGATCTGGTTTAAAACTAATTTTGCCACTACTGCTAGTCGTCGGTCTAGGGTGCCTTTATATGTATTGAACTTTCTCTACTCTTCCTTCTAATTGTCATCTCGAGTACTCGCACCTCGAGCAGGATATGTATCGCGCCCACACGGTTCGGTAGCACCAATACTAAAATCTATTTGTTTCATTGAAATCGATTGATAAGTATATCAGATACGTTCAATCTACAGCGCGTAAACGCTTGTATCTAAATAAAGATTACACTGACATGAACTCCGTTGTGTGTACAAATTAACAAAGATCATAATAGAATAATATAATTTTCTTAAAACGACATATAAATCTTAGTTTCAAATAATTACAAGTACATATTTACTTACGCTATAAAAATAATTCTTCGTCTGACAGCCGACGATAACCCGAGCGCAGATTCAATAAATATTATTAGAAAAGAAAAATACGTTCGAGTTATTTATGTATGAAATAAAATTATTTAAGTGTCTTCTTGTTACGCTCGCCTCTTATAGGGATTAGCTGTACGCGTTGTCGGCTTCCGATTTGACGCACAATCACTATCGAATAATTAAATACGAACAGAGTTAGTGTGATAGTGACATAACGAACGAATCATGGGAAATAAATCTAAAATTGAAACTTTTACCATGAAGTGAAAGTGTTGGTACATTACGAATTAAAAAAAAATCCGATTGTAAATGGGTTGGGAAATTATCAATAACCCGAAACAACTTAAACATAAGCGGATTTAAATTACATTAGCATTTAGCGTTGTCCAGTCTCATTTTTTGTCAAACGGCAATGGAAGGCGAAGCCAGTCGGCCAGTGTGCCTTGCTGTCATTTGGGACCGTTGACCTCACGCTTTAGCTGATTTCAATAGTCCGTAGATGCAGTGACGTAGCGAGGGGGGCAGGGGGCCAAATGGTTCACAAAACAAAAAATAGCTTTATAATTTTTATTTTTATTGATTTCTAGAAAATATTACGTTATAAGGGTATTGTGCCCCGGGCGCGAGTTAAGATCGCTATCGCGCCACTGCGTAGATGAATAAGGTTTCATGATACTATGACAAGAGGTTGTATTTATTAACTCCATGGACAAGAGTTATAGTACCAGCTCTCCGACGATACAAACTAATCTCGTGTTCCGGAATAATTCCCGTTAGCCAAATAAATATAAGAATGCGGTAGTAGCACGCCCTGGCCCTCACTACTTTCCATTCACCGCAATCCACAAATCTTCTTTGAAGTAAGCCATTAGGATTTTCACGCGATGTTCCGAACAGATGAAGGTGCTCAGACGTAAACAGCGAACGTTAAATCCAGTCGCGTGTAACGTGAGTCACGCGCTTTTTTTGTGCATACCTCATCGAACGTTCAAGTACTTTATAAAATATGAAATCTGTTCAATATTAGCTAGTATTGATCCATGGATCTTATAAAGGAATAGGCTATTAAGAGATTGATTGAAAGATTCCAGGCTACTCGAGAAACTACTACATAGACATAGATTAAATCATTTTGGGCCACTAATTGTTGTGACGACAGCCATTATAGAGTAGAAGTTTTTTTTTTATGTTTGAGGGATTACTGTTGGTCCGGAGGCCTTTCCAGTCTCACCAGGATAGATGGGCGACCACGGGCTCAGTCAGGAGAGAGGTAGAAGATATCTGACATTGACAGATGCCTGAATCTCTCTAACGACATTTTCAAGATAAGTTTCCATATATACAAGTTCCGAACAATTACATTTGGACTCAGTAAACTGTCGGCGAGCTCGCATATAGCTCTACAAGCCACGGTCCGGGAGAGACAGCAGCCGCCGCCTGCCCTATCATCAGACATCTGCAGTTATCTTTACGTTTGTGGCGAGATGAAGGGCGCGGCTTGTTATCAGATAATTCACATGTTATTGTTTGAGACACGTCGCACGATAAGATTGCGAGATTGCGATTGCTCCAATTAATTGTAATTCTATAGTTCATTTGCAGCTGATCAAGGAAAGGCGTAAAAGACAGNGAGACAGCAGCCGCCGCCTGCCCTATCATCAGACATCTGCAGTTATCTTTACGTTTGTGGCGAGATGAAGGGCGCGGCTTGTTATCAGATAATTCACATGTTATTGTTTGAGACACGTCGCACGATAAGATTGCGAGATTGCGATTGCTCCAATTAATTGTAATTCTATAGTTCATTTGCAGCTGATCAAGGAAAGGCGTAAAAGACAGGCGTTTTACTGGTACAGAAGCTATTGTCAGCAGGGGTATGTATCATTACCCCGCCTATTTTTGCCATGAAGCGTTCATGCGTTTCGGTTTGAAGAGTGGGGCAGCCGTTGTAACTATACTGAGACCTTAGAACTCTTATCTTAAGGTGGGTGGCGGCATTTACGTTGTAGATGTTTATGGGCTCCAGTAACCACTTAACATCAGGTGGGTTGTGAGCTCGTCCACCCATCCAAACAATAAATAAAAAAACACCTGAGTAATAAAAAAAAGACAGAAGAGGGTTGTTATTTGATCCGAGGGGTAAGATGACATGATGTATAGGATAGTTCCCGAGACTGAATGGGGTTCATGGCGCTGCTGATTCCTGACACTACTGTGTCACATACAAGAAAATTGTGCTCGATACAGTAAGCATACTACCTATTAATTTACACATCACACAGATCTCACACAAGGCATTATCAAAATCCAGACGTTTCAGCTCTTTTAATAAAGTATTCAGGACTTGGATTATCATGCTTCAAGGTATAACCATTCACAGAGGGTCATTGGCCCCTCACCCGACTAGGTATGCTGTTAATCTGAATTTATAATTTCTGCAACCGAAATGCAGGTATTGATTCGAACGTCCCTAACGAGTACTGTTTGAAGATAGCAACGGATTGTGTAGGAAAGAAGTCGGTCGGTAAAAGTGTCAAGGTGAGGGCTCGCAACTCGCTGGTCGACCACGCATTTACTGTTATTTATTTACTACATTGTAGGCAGACATCGTGATGGAATCTTAAGAATTCCCTAACGAGATTTATTTTAGTGTTTTTAACGTTAATTGAGGCGTGTTATTATTAAAATATATGTGTAAATCATCCAGCTACTTATCGTTGGGTCTTATTGAAGTTTTTGATTTAATTATCGTGCTTTATTCAACGAAAAGTGAAGTAAGAGTTCCGGTGATTAGTTTTGAACAACTTTAAAATACTGTTCCTTTAAGACACTGTGTTCGGAAAGAATACAAAGCAATCTGCGCTATCTATTCTACGAATCACGTTTTGTTTGTTCGAAAGCATGTCAAAAATGTATTTTGAGTTGAAGAAATGCGTCGAATTTTTATCCAGCTACGTAAATCTAAAAGAAGCAGGTATATTATTTGAACAGTGGGTGTTCGCGTGCAGCTTGTACAAACCCGTAAAGCCTCGCATGGTGTGGAGCTGTGATTAGAACAAACAGACAACATAATATGAATGACGCTTTAAAATATAACGGTAGGTAGCGGCTTGTTTTCTGTCCCTGGCATTGCTGAAGTCCACGGGCGATGGTAACTACTCACCATCACGTGGTCCGTATGGTCGTCTGCCTACAATGGCAATAAAAAAATGGATTCTTACATTCGATTAACCAGTATAATATTATTTATAGCAGATGCAATCATGGCTTCGCAGCTGGAACTGACGAGGCAAACGCATTCCCATTATGCGGCCATGGGCTTTATTATAATTTTTGTTTTTTATAAAAAGGTTTTGTTTGTTCTTAAGAACGCCACAAATAACGAACGACCGTTCATTAGGCATTAGTTACATTATAACTAATACAAACTGCGCAACGAAGTCGTGAAGAAGGCAGAGAGCACAACTGATGAAGTGCGTCGCACAAAATAAAATACGTCATGATGCCTCTGAGGAATGAATACTTAGAAGAGGAAAAGACATGAATTACAACACAATGTTACGACGCTCGTAAAAATGAAGAACTATACGAGTAGTACCGTTGTAGAGCCTGTTCAAAATGGACTCATGTTGCTTGGATCGGTTTCAGATAATCCTTACGATTATATTTACAATTTTTATTTAAGTTCCGAGAATACTTGTTAATAGTATTTACAGAACCTGTATTTGTGTTACATATCACGTTACATTTACTATTCGCACACGGATCGCATTCTCTCGGCGGCCGGAGACTGTGAGATCTAGTTGTAGAGACGTTCCCCCTCTCACAGCCCAAGTATTTGGGTGGTAAGGCAAGAGAAACTGACATTAGTAACACCTACTGTTAATAATTAAGGTTCGTTTTTAAAATGTTCACTATCAATTGCTGATAAAAAACGATAATCTAAATGATTGTCTAAATATTATCTAAAGATTGTCTAAATAGCTAACGTTTAAAAATAAAAGATTAACAAATGAATTGGATATTTTTAAACTTTTGTCTTACTTTCTGAATACACACACAGCCATAGAGTTAACATATTATATTAGTATTGTAGGTACTTATTAACTCCATGCATACAGCTTCGATTCCCCAGTTCCTTTGTACCTATACTTATCATAAACCCGACCGTGCTCAACTCAAAAGAAGGACATATTATACAAAATTTCATTAAACATTGAAAGATTTAAATTCGTAGCGTAGATGAAAAAGATGTTCTAAATCTATTTCAAACAATATTTAACTACAAAAATCATATTGTGTTGTTATTTCAATACTGCTTACATGTTTTTACGATTGTAGTGTTCCCATTCGTCATGAACAATTCTAATTTGTATTCGTCGATGTACCTTATTCAGTATTTGCTATCACTAACGTCGTCGGATAAATATTTGTAATGCATATGTGATGTAATAGAAAAATACCATCGACGGCAATACATAACAAAGCCTTCGGTTTCCATCGCTATGTATTTATAATCCAGATTGTAAGCCTTTAAACACGTTAAAAGATATATTTCAATTGTTCGTGGTGCTCGAACGAAAGAATTTTAATTTAATCAACCGGATTACGATTTGATGATAACCCCGTCGAGAGTGCTCGTGGCTCCTACACCACCCTAAGGAGGGCCACCGCTGATGAAAGACGGTAGTTTAAGAGATCTATTCAAAGACACTCATGTCTTTGTTTCCGGAGCGTCCGGGTCCCATGACAGGACCGGGAGACGTCCGCGGCCAACAGCGTCTGCATCCAGACGCGCAGCTAGACGCGACCGATGCAGTGACCAACAAAGTCGCTGAAAAAAAACAACTCATCGTCGCCGTCATGATCGTCATAATCAAAATGCAAAAACAATTCGTCCTCTGCATTTGTCAGACCTTGCTCTGACGACTAAAATGTTCAGTTTGTTGAATTTATTAGAAAACCAAAGATCTAGCGCAAAGGCATAAATTATCTTCCATTGGGATGAGAGAAATGTATAAAAAGTGAGAGTACTTAGTAAATATTTCGCTTATATAATTGTATGTTCAATTATTATCTCGGGTTTGTAACCTTCTTTTGTATATTATATTGTAAAATTGTTTATGTACATTTTAAAGAGTACAAAACTAAAAATGACAATAGAAAAGCAAAAAAAGAGGTGCTAATATGTTACGAGGGTCCTTGTCAGGACTGCTTTGATATGTTGCAACTACATAAGTTAACTTAGACGCCGCCTATTTAAGGTGTATGGTGCTTACTGCAACACACATCTTTCCTGAACTGTAACACGTTGCAAATGAATCAGATATAGGATTATATTCTGAAGATAATATTCCCGAAACACTCAGTATACGCTAACGTGAACATAATATGAGATTCTACTCTAGTCATTAATCAAACAACAAAATGAGATTTGAGAACTTGTTCAGGCCGTTAAACATAATGTAATAATTTAACTGACATTTGCTTATGTCGGTTGCCAGATCTGTTACCGAATACTGCACATCCAGTTGACTGTGATGTTATAAAACGTATATGAAAACTCTCTAGTGGTAACGTTAAAGATTAAATATGAGAACGATGAAGGCACAGAAGTAAAAAGTTTGTATTTCTCTGGTTAAAATATGCATAGCATGTAACATATCCCTCCTGTAGGATACCTGCAAACAATACTATGTCATGTGCATACGGGTTACAAAACCCACAAGCATAGCGTGTATGCTGTTGCCCCTTTTGAATTAAGTTTTTATTCTTATTCTCCACCATTGAAATACTCATTGAAGTTTCCTTTCAATTTACGTAAACAAACAGATATTATTTAGGTTACTTATGTTTGAAGATTAATAGGTAAACATTATTGAATTAACAATAAATTAAAAAGCCATTATGATAAAACTAACGAGCGGTCGTTGAAAATGGTGGGTGTCGTTGTTATTTTGTTCGGCAAAGGATTTTTATGGAAAATGTTATAGGTATGTTACTTTTCTGAAGAAGTAACAATAAACATGAATAAAAAATTAGTACAACCTTCTGAAAGTCATTAGATACGCGTATTGTGCCATCTCAATACGCGTATTGTAAGATATAATAAGTATTAATAGACAATAACAAAGCAAATACTGAGAGTCGCGAGCACAAACATAATAATTATGTAAAACATTAACGGTCGACGCACGAAATCATTACTGAATGCGAACCTTGCAGCAGAAGTACTGTTTGTAAACAAAACCGTACCTTTCCCATTCAGCTGAGTCCTCAATCTGGTGATCTCCCGGGAACGACTGCGGCTCCGGCGGTGTGCGGATATCCGCCTCGGGGACCGCGCCATCTCTCCTGCGTTTCCGCACGACACTTTCACATTCTCTAAACAAATCCACTACACATCAACACCAGTCTGTAAACCGTTCGTAATTATTAATATAATTGTCGACGTTTACGTCTGAAGGCACGAGCGTCACGTTTAAGGCACGGAGTGGTACTGTGGTGGTGGGACGGTGAGCGCGGCGGCTCGGCGGCTCGGCGCTCCACACCTGAACTTACATCATTGATAGCGGTGATAATAGATTAGCATCGGGAACTCGCGATAACAGATTAATGCTTATTATTGATTGTTTTATTGCGGATTATGTCATATTGTTATAAACCGGATTAGTTAATTATAAAGTGAGGCACTCGTGAAGTTTCAACGTTGAATAATGATCAGTCTGTCATGGAAAATCAAATACAAATATTTATAAGATGCTCGCTTCCCGGAGTCGATGTTTTTACTCAAGGACAAGGTGTCTAAATTTAAACTCGATGTTCATGGTGAAATAAATCATAGCGAGCATCTGATTTTTAATTTAGAGAACTTTATTTAATCAATACTATGTACAATAGACATGGGTCACATGCTCGTGGGCAAAAGAATATTTATTTATTTATTTATTTACTAGCAACCCAATACACATTACAAGCTAAACAGATACCTACACAATAAAGAACAACAAGTAAAAAAAGTCTGACTTGTAATATAAGCCATGTGCGCACGACTAAACAAGACAAGAAAACAAGAAATGTGCTGAGTGTGTACAATAAATTCCTTACTACTATAGAACAAAACGACACGATAACGAAAACTAATCTAACTTGGAATGTAGGGAAATAATTTTACTCACAATAAACATTAGACAATTACGCTATCTATTTAATCTACCATTAAGGCGGAGAATGCCCAATACGTGATATCATACGAGAAGTCGCAGGTTCAAAATGGTGAAAAGTGATTCTGAAAGTTGAAGAATCCGTGAGCTAATTGAGCACGACGCCCGACGCCAGACTTTCATCTAGTGATGCAACTACGGTGGTGTACAAATCCTAAGTAGCGATTACTCTCAGTAAGTACTGTGTTCATGTTGAATGTGTTCTCGTCTAAAATCCCTCAGTGCTTTAAGACAAAGGTGTACGACCAGATGTGGTGCTTCACAAAAGAAAAGGAAAGGAAGTTTACTGTCGCGCAGCGAGCTATAGGGAGGGCTTTGCTATGCTATGCTCGGTATTGCTCTACGTGACCGAATCACAAATGTAGAGATCCGTAGAAGAATCAAAGTTGCTGATATCCGTTGGATTAGCAAGCTGAAGTGGCAGTGGGCAGGCCACATAGCGCGAAGATCGATGGGGGCGTGTTCACAATTAACTTACAGTAAGTTCAGTAAGACAATGATGGTATTTCATACAATCCGTAAGTATTTGCGTTTTTCATGATGTTATTCGGTATTTTTTACAACAGTCCCTTAAATTTTTCTACATTAACAGGTCCAAGCTATGATTTATTTCTTTAATAGTATGTGACGGAAACCCACATACGAGACGAAAACGAAAGCAAGCAGAAGCCGATCATTAGGTGATTTTCCAAAGGGATACTGCTTCCTCGCAGAACTCAGTCTCGGATCCCGGATCCTCGGATCAGAGTACGATCACTAATCAAACTACACGAGGTAAAGTAAATTTCAAATTATATGAAGTTCTCATACATAATATTGACACTTTTCCTTAATGGATGGTACACGTAGCTAAATTACCTGATGTCATTTCCTGAGTCATTCACTGATGAATCAAGGTATAAAGATTACATTCTTAAGATCTAGTATTCTTAAACTTGTGTAGTGTGTGTGTACTTTATGTAAAAATAGTTCATTTTCAGTTACGACTGCCTACTATTACAAACATGTAACAGTACGCGGGATCATGGCTAACTCTGCTTCCCATTTAATACAATAACACGTAGCCTGCAGCAGCAGTTAGCTATCATTAAACACTCTAACGACATTTTGAAGTTAGGCTTACACAAAAGTTCCGAACAAAAAATATTCGAACCGTCGGTCTAGCGAGCAATTTCACCCGCTCTGTGGAAGATCTTCCCCTTGTCTTTAACCACCAAACTATACGTGCACGGCGTATGTACTTCTATTCGGAACCTTTGGCTCTAAGACAAGATCTTCCTAATGTCTGCGTGTTGTGCTAAAGCGAGTGTTCGGAGGAATTGTTGAGATTATTTCATCTCCCATTTCCACTGCATTACCAAATACCTATATGAGCATAGTTTCTCCCAACTTCTGAAAACGCTATTCATACAGAATGCATTTTCCATCCGGTTTTGGAATGAGCTCCACTCCGCGGTGTTCGCTCACGTCTTCGTCGACATTATGTGGTTAGCGGAGTGAATACGACAATGCCAATCTCACCTTAATATTCAAAGTTTGCATTTCTTTGAAGCAACCATGGCCAACATGAGTCGGGCTGCGAAGTGTCGTTTGATGTGCCATAGCTTTCCTTGGACGAATTAGGAGCTATTATATGTATAATATTTATTTGACACTCTATTCACAGTTAAGAATGTAATAACAACATTGTGAGCAACTTTTTTGTTGATTAGTCCGTCCGTGTCAACATTACTCATCATTAACATGTCATTATTTTAGACTTCAAGTGAAGAGCGGCGAGCTTTTAGATCTGTATTATCATGTCTAATGAACACATAATTACCTGTAGCAGATATACTAACATTTTTGCTGTCGAGTAAGTTCTTTAATTAAATGATTTTTTAAGTCAAGGGGATGAAAAGAAAATTAATATGATGGTCGGGGTGGTTTCATTTGTATTTTTACCAAGTTGTCAAATAAGTATTTCATGTTACATCTATTTTACTATACTATATATGTGCTAATATTGATTTTTTAGCAAAAACTGTAACTGGTAAATTGGTCTACGAAAGTTTATTAATGGCCGTGACCCAAACAAATACTGTTGAAGAGAACCATCTCACTGCCGAGCTAGTGTCGTGAGGGAGAGAGCCATGCTAAACAACATAGGTAATTGCAGCCGCCAAGTTTTAGGCATTAAATAAATATTTTGGCATAATCGAAAAAGCCATACGAAATAAGTGCACCGCGCTGGGTTTGCGGGAATCACCACCTGATATTAATTAGTTAGGATAGACAATAAAACACCATTTACAGAACAAGAATAAATAATAATTTATTATTTGTAAATTCTAATTTTATTTCTTATATCATAAGAGGACGAAGACAAGACGATATTTTCAACATCAAAACAAACAGGTTTCCCTTTTTACAAACTGTGTGTATTGAAATCGATGCAGAAAATCATGAAGCGGCTGCGAGTCCTAGCACGGCAATACTGAACAAACCCGTATGTGTGTGTAGTTCAAGCGCTGTATAAGTGAACCCTTCAGAAGTATTCCATCTCATTCCTACAGATGTAACAGTATTGGTATCTAAAGGTTAACATTTCAGTTTTATCGATTTTTATACAACGGTCGAAAAGTTTTCACTTAACAAATATCATGTTTGCATTATACGCTGTTAATCCACTATCATCGTAACAGAGTTACGGTGAGGCGCGCAAGGCAGGGTCTGGACGGAACGCGGTGTGCATCCGGCGGCTACCTTTGTGTTACATTGCGGTCTAATCAAAGATTACGGAAACGACAATGTATGCGTAGTAAATTCATATTATTCAGTTCACGTTGGAGTATTGATACTTAATACTTAAAACGTTGATTCCGAGATTGCGAAATGTTTAAAGGAGCGTTAAACGGGACCGAATATAATTTTGTCATTGCAAAGTTACAGAAGTCAAATAGTTCTGTCAGTCAACGGTACAACTTCACCATATTTTATATATCATTTGTCTTTTAGTTTCGCAATGAACTTGAATAAAATATTCACGTTACTATTGGTATTAATATTTTTATTTTTAAAACAACCAGGCGAGTAAAAGGCATATAGTATTCGTTCTCGCACTCGACATCATCACTCGGCGAAAGTTACTATCGCTGACAATGTAATGATCAAGTAAGCTATAATTTATTCTATTAGAAGCAATTCACATCTCTACAGACAGTGCGATTTGGAAATAACTATAATATTCGATCTAGTTTAGTATCTCTTTTAGTCCGTTACCGCGAAAACTGCTTTTTTTCCCTACCTAATCTGATAGATAACCTTGAGAGGCTATTTCAGCGTAACCTTAAATAGTAGGTGAGCTCACGGGGCTCAAACCAGAGTGATGCTAACACTGACCCTAGTAAGAGCAGTGCTTCGTAGAATCTACCACCGGATCGGAAACGCGATCCACTGAGAAGATCCGGCGAGAAACTCAGTGGGCTGTGTCTATGGGAACAAGCGAAAACTGCAGTATTGAAACGAAATAGTGATTTTGATTTCGGCTTCGTTTATTTCTATTGTTGTAATTTCGTCTTGCCTTCGTCCTTCGATGGCTGTAAATATTTAACAATAATATTCTGTTCGAAATACACATGATACATTCAGATAAAGTAACATTGATTTCTACGCAAGTTCACCGTAATTGTACGAATATATATATATATTTTAAATAAAGTAAAAACAAAACGTGAATAACGTGAAAACGAAAACATATTGAAAAATTTGTTTTATCGCAATCTTTCAAAAAGGTATATAAAAAGAATCAAAGTCATATACAATAACTTTTACTACAAAAACAGTTTAAAATATATATATTTATTTACTTACATGTAGTTTATTAGATTAATCACAAGTCGTCTAAAATTCAAACGAACGTTAATTTGTAAATATTCTGAAATAAAATGTTATATCACAATTTATTTTAGTTCACTTAAATCATTATTATGTTGTTAGTTAAATTGTTTTTTGTTAGTTCTTGTCGCCAATGAACACCAATTTGCTTATTTAGTGATTTTTGAGATCTAAAACTTTACTCTCGGCATTAATCTTAACAAATAATACGAATAATCATTATATATACAAAATATTCTTCAACTAATATCAGCTGTAAAAATGTTAATTTTAATTGAAATATGTCAACAAATCAACAATAATTATTTTTTAACAATGAAAAATAAGTTAACAACGGGCGACCATACGTCTAAAGTGTTCTCTTCAAAAATGATGATGCAGTCTGTGTCGTGACGTCACATTCCACAAATGAGTCGTCTATTATCAAAGGTGGCATCCTGTGCATTTGGACAAAAAAAAATTATTGATATGTCAATACAGCTTGATTTGAATATAATCGTCTCCTTCAAAGAATACGGTTCAAAACCTGCATTAAATAAAGGTTAATAGTTAACCTGTTATTTATCTAAGATGTCGTTCCGAAGAGTTTTGTGGCTGCCAATGGAATACAAAGTCAATAATTCGTTTTTCTGATTTACCAATCATTGTCCAAAAGTCAGATTGCCGGCTTTGATAATAGTCGACTCAAATGACATGTTTGTCGATATATATGTGCATTTGTAGTTCTTAGGTACATTAACTTTCATGTGACTCAAAATGTATACACTTCCATTATATTTCTTGTTTTTCTTTAAATATACTGAATTTGATTATGTTAAAAAGATATTGCAAGTAACAATAAAGAATAATGAACAATTTCAAAGATTTCCGTCAATGCACAACTCATTGCAGGACTGCGTTGTATCGTGTATGTAAGTACCGACAACGCAACAACCCGCGACCTCTAACGAGATATAATTAATTATCTAATAAAACATAGTATTGTCTTCGGATTGCGGGAGTCGTAGACATACTTAATAACACTCCTTTTACGATTTGATCTCGCTAAAATTTCATAATAGAATGAGAATAGTGTATGCGATATTAAAACCGTAAAGGTATAATAGTTCTAATTAAACTTACTTGTTAATGACGATATATTGTTTTGTAGAAGTGACGTTACAGTGAATGATGAGAGCGTTCTGAAGACTACGTTATCAGTGGTTGGTGCATCATAAATTCGATTCGATCTAAACAGTGCCGAGATTACGATAAAAATACAATTTGCATATTCGATAGAGTACATCGATCTAAAAGATTACCTATCTAAACTATTTTGGTTTTATGATTTTTTCTTATAAGTTTATTGTGTAAAAGCTTTTAAACATATTGGCCTAATAAAAAAAAAACATGAATTTTTTTATTGCTATAAATAGATTTGACATATTTGTAAAGATTTTACATTTTTTTTAACAGAGACGTGGTTAAGGATCAAAGCTTCGCTTAGTTTGCAGCAGTCTAGCCTAGTGTAAATATAGTACAAAATTTATATCACTTTGGTTTCCGTGTGTATACTATGGGCACCCGGTTGATAGAAACATCGTATTGTGTGCAGTCGGGGCTAACAATCAATTGGTAAATTCGACAACTGCAACTAGTCGTCCTAGCACTAGAGTCCTTCTTTGTTCACGACTTTCAAATAAAACTGAAAGTATTCTGGTTTGTGCCTTTAGGCTTTTCAGTAGAAACGATACGGGAATCTCGAGCAAAACTGCGTCTGGCGCTGGTATACTTGGACATGAGGACTTACCCATGGACATTTGCCTTTTGCCGCTTTTTATGTAGGTATAAACTTATTAACTAAAAAAAATCATAAAACCAACTAAGTGACTATGTACCATATCTTGGTCACCGATTTATTTTAACTACGAAGCGACATCACAGATAGCACGTACTCTCGTATGTATAATAATATATAATATAAACTCGAGCGCTAATACATTACTGCTGACTGCATGTATATATATCCCTTCAACTGCTCATAGTGTTTTGGGTAAAAGTGACTTCAATCTGGTGGTAGTCCAGACATCAGGGCGCAAACTCCGCCGTCGGATGTTCACATCGAGACGGAAGGTGGCTCTGAGTGGACTAATAAACCCTCGTCCCCAGGGGCACGAAAGATTGCGACACTCACACAATAGACGACAGCGATGAGTGTTGTTTTAGCGAGTACTCACTCTTTATGGACTGTCCCAGTGGACATTGTATTAAGTTTTTTATGCCCTCCACAAAAATAAACTTTGGCATGATTACAGTAGTCACGATTTCCAGATATTTTTATTCGAGAAAATCTTTGTGTGTGAATTAACCTTTAGAGACGGATTTTAGCAAAGTGGTAGTTGTGTGACAAGTCGGACGTGATATTTGACAAGCTTCGTTTCATACAACTTGATTTACATATTTGGTATTTGAGAGGACTTTTTCTTCTCTCATATGTGTATATTTTCATAACACGAGAAATGTTATAGAACAAGGTCCAATGTTGGACTGTTCACGCGCATCGTATCCAATGTTAAGAGACTGCTTAACAGATTATTCAATTTTTGAAATATTGATACGTAGCCCACTTTCATTTGTTGTTACTCTACTATGTGAGTTCTAACCTGTTTTTTTTTCTTCTTCTTTCTTTTTTTATAAGTGCCTGTTCTTCTGAAGCACTGAATTTCTTGTTCGGACAACGATTTGTGTCACTTACATCACGTTATGAGCTTCGACTAAATCTGATTCACAATAAACCTTACCACACATACCTACATATAATATGGTTTTATATAGGGTTCTTATCAATTTAAAGCCAGTCCGAAAACGAAGTGGTTGCGAAAGACTGTATTTTCCAAGTTTTTTTCACTGTACGCAATGTTATACAACTAGTAAGACAGAAGCGCGGCGATTTCTGCTTCGCCAAATATGATCCGACTAATTTATGCCATTTTTATACTAGAATCAACATATTGATTTTCCTCTCAGTTTATGGTTACGTTAAAAATCTTTTCTCCCATTTCGTTTTCGTCATCGACAACCTTTGAACTTGTTTAATGGGACTAATTCTCCACTTTATTTTTCATAAAAATATGAATTCGCAAAAAAAATTACAAGTGTCTGTTTATAAGTTTATACAATAAATACGGCAACATTTAAAACTTATGTAAAACAAAAAATAACGCTAACAGATCTGTACAAAAACGATTTATTCATAAAATAATATCTTTCTTTCGGCATTTTACTTAGCAACCTATATTAAGATTGAATAATTTTACTATACTTACACATTATTATACACGTATTATTATTTTATTGAATCGGAAATTCGATTTTACATTCGACGCACGCATATGGGACGAGGTCTCCGCATGGGAACATGTCCACGTTTAGTGTTTCCTACCCATCCGTAAAGGTGTCTTAAATATAACGCGCAACTAAACGTGTTTCCTCATGGAAAGTACAAAACTTGTATATAATATGTAATAAATTACGTGAAATTAAAGCAGAATCCTTTAATATACTTACGTTAGATGATAGTCGAGTTATCGGCATCTAATCCGGATTTAGAAACAATTCTCAATTTCAATTTTCAATTTTCAATTTTCATGATCGTCAAAAAAACACATTCACCGCATCAAATAAGGTTTACGTACCACTCTCTGTGGGGACTAGTATCGGATCCAAGGAAAACGCTCCCGACCGATTCCGTTCCATTTAATGTATTCACATTATTAGCCTTTGGATTCGTGAACGTTTACCTTGGAATCTGTAACTACTCCTATAATGCTTTTACTTTGAGATCATCTACTTTGATTTCAATTACGCATGTAATGTAGAGATAACAATTAATAGCAAAAGATAAGCATAATATTTTGGATAAAAACAAAGGATTGTTTCCTGTAACTGAACTGATCTAAAGAACTTGCCATTTGTAATATAATACCGTAGACATTACGTATGACAATACGTATTAACATTTTACAAAAATAACGTGCATAAAACAAGTGTGTCATGACGTATAAATAAATAACAGGAACAAATGTAAGTTGTACGCAAGTGTTAGTGTGGTGTTGCCCCTGGGCTGGCGGCGGTGGTCAGCTCAAGAGTGCTCCGGTCTCGGCTGCCTTGTGTCGTATACTCGGACCACGTCTGCCTGGGACACACTCCCGCCCTCCTCTTGCGAGAAAGCGAATCCATCTGCACAACCCGACAATTCAGTACATCGAAGTTAAACAGTCCACGAAAAACAAAAATCTAAACGTGCCAATCAAACTGAATAGGGATGTTGACGCAAGCCGTGTGGCGGCTCGTGACGTAGATAGAGGCTTTGAATTTTACTACTTTTAAAATGCTACTAATACTAATGCTAATTTAAAAATAAACTGTTGCCATTAAATGTTATATTTGTGTTCATTAAATATATGTATTAGGGGTTAAAGTATGAAATTGCCGATTTGTACTGAAAAATGGAAATGGTTTTTTTTTTTCATTTAATATATTTCTTTAATCAAAATATCTACCATTATTATCTATACATTGCTGTCATCTAATAGGCATTAATTGCTGTCTCATTTTGTACTGCCTCCTGGGAAGAAAACTTTTTATCACGTAGAAAATTGTCCAAATCACGAAAAAAAAAGGTAGTCCGTTGGAGCAAGGAGTTGGCGAATACGGAGGGTGACGAATAATTTCTAATTGCAGTTCTTGTAGTTAACACGGTTTCTCGTGCTGTATGAGGTCTCGCTTTATCATGAAGCAATAATGGTGAAGATCGATTCATGATTCGGGACTGTTTCACTTCAAGTTTTGCTATCATTGTTCAGACATCTGCCGTTATTTCTTGACTAGATTGGAGAAAGCTATAGTAAATAACACCATGCTGAGACCACCAAGCAGTTACTTTATATAGGTAAGCTTTGCTTTAGGACACTGTTGCGAAGTTTGACCTGGGGTCAGCCATTGCATTTTTCGCTTACGGTTATCGTAAAAAATCCACTTTTCATCAACAGTCGCAATTCGATCTAATATTCCTTCATTTTTGTCTCGATTCAATAAGGCAACGCAAGTTTCAACACGCATTTCTTTCTGCATATCAGTCAAATCATGAGGCACCCATTTTTAATTTTATTTTATTGATTTGACGCAAATGAGTCAATATTGTTGGTAAGGTAACGTTAAACCATGCTGCTAATTCCTGGGTAGTTTGGCTTGGATCGGCTTCCACCATCTCTTTCAATTCATTGTTATTCACATGTGCAGGCGGTCTTCCACGTGGTTCGTTCTTCAAATCAAAATTTTCATCATGAAAGCGTTTAAACAAAAAACTCACGGTGCGTTCATTAGCGGCCCCCTCTCCAAACGCAATATTGCGAGCTGTTTCTGCAGCGTTAGTTCCGCGTCGGAACTCGTATTAAAAATCGCTCGAATTTTCGAAGTATCCATCTTTCTTGTCTAAGCTGAATAAAAAAAAAACAACTGAGAGTCGATAATCGAAAGTTGCACATTTTTTAAACGAAGAACCTCATAGGTACTATTTGAAAAGAGTTGCACTCAAAAATATCAAACCATGAAGGTTCTATGTCAATTCGAATTGACGGCAATTTCATACTTTAACCCCTATTTTAAAGGCTAAGTGATTTTTTTTATCAACATCCCCATGACGTGAAATGGAGGTATCTATATGTGTGCGTGTATGTGTGCTTGTGTGTGCGCGTGTCTGTGCTTGTGTGTGCGGCGCGGCGTGTACTCACGCGAGAGCTCTAGCTCGACGGCGGCCCGCGAGGTGGAGCGCCGAGTGAACACGCTGCGAACGTTCTGCAGCAGCCGCGCCGTCTCCGTGAGGCTGCCACACACACCTCGCGGTCACTACTACACTCGCTACTCAACGCTATTCACAAGACAACCCTTATAATCCTCTCGACTACCCTCCTCTCTAACACTATGACGAATAGCCCTATTCCCCCCTCGTGTATCGTAAAATCAAAAAGCGTGAAGTGTTAAACAACAATTTACATGGCCATCAACGAACCCTTACGGTTAAATCAGCTTCAGTTAAATCACCATTAAAGTACCAACGGACCGCCATAATAATATAATGTGCAAGACATTATTTTAAAGTTCTGCTGTGGACCATTTAAACTGTGTGTATGAAGCGTTAAGCGTAATTAAGAAGCAAAAGCGTTAATGCTGAAGCCATGCCCGTACTTACACTGAGCTAGCCTGACGAGCGCATGCGCGGCCTCCGCCACGCTGTTCCGGGGGACAATCACCATGCGTTAGTCACACACATGTAAATACGTCAATACTACATAAAAAGTTATTGTTAGGAAATCGTTTCAAAAATACAACATCTACATTTCATTTTATATTTAACAACATTTCAGTTCGAACGGCCGTTTCTAATTTCGGATGAAACAAAACGTTATTTAAGTATTAAACACATCAATTTTTGATCTAAGGAACGATTTAAAGTGAATTAAGAATCCGACACCTGTGAAAGATATACGAACAATAAATTACATTTATTAGTTACGTGAAGTTAGTTCACTGGTTTTGTTGAAAACAGAACACAAGGCGAGAGCCAAAATGTGTAATATCCACAAGGACTATAATAATACTAGTCGATAAAGTCGTAATTCTTCAATCTGAATTTCTTAAAAAAATTAAGTATTTCAAAAAAATGTTACATGAATACACGAGGATGATCTTTTGTCTACTGTACGCCGATTGCTCTGTGTTCCAGGCGAGTAACACACTCGTACATACTCAAATTGAATTGGACACTTATCGACACTTCTTTGACACATTAGCAACACTAAATTTCATGTCATTTGCTTCAGTTTTCGCGCGTAATTGTAACGACTTTTACGGTTTAATCTCGCTTTTATCATTTTAATTTTACACTCCGTTAATTTTGTCTATTGGTTACTCAAACTGCGGTAAATTATTTATTTGATTAGTTTCTGACAAGTCTTTTGTGTAGAAAAACGTACATTTCAATTTTTTAACTATGTCGTGTGACAGTGACAGTTTAAAATGAAACTACTACACGCGAAATGAAACCGTTAAAGTACAGTCAATTATTTATTAACACATTTCATGTTCAATATTTGAGAAACGAGACGTGTGTGTGTGTGTGTTTGTGTTTGCAAATATTGTTGTGTTTGTGTTTAATTTTAATTTTAGTTATAAACCTTATTTATTAATTAAGGTTTTTTAGTTAGTTTCAGAAATTGGCAATGATTGTTTGACTATCCTTTTATATACATTTTAAATTATAGGTACACAGACAACACTGCGAATATTTTTTTAACCAATTATTTAAATGAGCAGACGAGCTCTCGTCCAGACTGATGTATAGTGGTCACCGCAGCCCACAGATCCTACACGCCGTGGATGCCGCCCTTCCGTCCATATCCACATATTTAATCAACTCTCTTTTCTTTACGCCCCACTAAGAGTCGTGACTTGATTTCGAAAAGCAACTCTACAGCATGTAATTAATAATATTTTCTATTGTCTCACAGTCGCTAGATAAAAATACAAATTCCCACTAAAATCCGTGTAGTGTAAAGACTAAACGTTTTTTTTACATGGCATTATCTCTATGTGGCGTATAATTCGAAGCGAAAAATATACAATGTATATGTGTATCTGATTTGTAGGTCAATGAAGTGCGTCATACTTTTGAATTACAATAAAGGATCGAAAAAGCAAATTATAATACAGCGCAGGATAAAGTACTACACAATTGCATCTGACAATAGCCGTTTATTATCGACATATTTTACACAAAACAACAACAATAGGAAGATGTACATACACATGTGTATAGTTATATTTAACAATTTTAGAATTCGTTTTTATATACATATAAATAAATGTTGTTTGTACACTGCATATCTCTTGGTCAAAATCGGCTTTATACGATATTAACAAACAAACAATTGACTGCCCTGAGTTATACCAACATGTGAGAGAATTCACATTTAGGGCGTTGGTCAGTTAGTCAGAAATAGTGACCTCAAAAAGACTACAAAAATCTAGTCATACGACATTATCGAGAATTATTGGCGAGGTACAGAGTCGCAAGTACGGTAACACGTTGATAAAAATATAATGTTGCCAATTGATAAAACCGTATAAAAAAGTTGCGGGTAAATCGTGAAGATTTTTGTTTGTCCAAAATAGCTCAAATTGTTATTTATTTCATTTATATCCATTAACAAACAAAGTGCGCATAATTTATGCCTTATGTCAATCTTAAAAGAACTATTGCTGATTTTTTAAATACAATCTGTATACAAATAACAAACAACATTTACATTCAAGTCATTTATTTAATAAACTAGCAACAATAAAACAAGTCACGATCCGCACTGAGATAAGTTCGATGCGAAAATTATTTGTACATATCTATCTATATATCTTCTAATTTAGTTGAATTTAATTCAACCAGGAATGAATTGAACCTTTCCCAAAAACGGAAGGCGGGAGGTAGAACGTGAACCCTAGCACGGATAACCTATTTTATATATAAATAGGCAATGGTTTTACTTAATTTTATTAGCTACCGATGAGATTTTGTAATTATTATTTTTTTGGAAACAGTCTATTTACCCAAACTATATAATAAAAAATATCAAAAACGAACCAAAACAGGAATTGTAATACATACACTGAATCGAAGTCTTGAGGTGTTAAGAGATTATAGTCTAGTTTCGATCATTGGACGAACACATATTTTGTGTAGGTACTGTTGGTATAATAACACAAATAAAATCATATGTCGCACGGGATGAGTCTTGTATCTACCTGCGAGATTTTAAGAATGGATTAGAAAAACCTTTAGGTTTCTCCTTGAGACACGCAGCATTGCGTCCTGCGTTTGACGGTTTCACAACTAAACTCAGTACTGGCACAAGTTACAGAGCATACTTGAGTTTTTTACTGCTTATGATTTGCGATTTAGTGGAGTTTTAAATTCCTGTGCTATAAATATTAATATTTAATCGATACTAATCATTTTAAATGGTGCCACTATTGAATTCAGTATGCGACAAATTATTGCTTTAAGAACACCATAGGCGTTTAATTTTGTTAATCATCTAGCGTATAAAGTTTCTAGCTCTTTACAAATCCCACTCCACTCCGTTGTGCAGAGAAAACAGTAATTTTGCGAAAATCAGTTTGTAATGAAAATTCAAAAAACATTTTCCAGAAAAAATTAAGAATTCCAGTTGAATATTACATTAAAGGAAAATTGATTGTTTCGAGCAAGGCGTTAATGGAGTAAATAAATTAGAATGTCGTTATCGACAGCCCGTCTACACGTGTGGGTGCAGTGTGATTTTAAAACAGCGCCCCTAGCGGCAAACGTAGGTAAACATTCCAACTCCATACAAATTTAAGTTAACTCTTACGCTATCGAGAACGTTAAGAAACTCGCACTAAACACAAGGAACAGAAGTGTAAAGAGTTCTCGTGTGCAAACTGATTCTCGTTTGATTGTTGGTTGTTCTGTATAGCACAGTCATATTCTAATGAAAATACTAACAAATATTACAGACTGGTTAATTTGATTCGTTTCATATATTCTCATGTCTAATTACATTAAATGTATTTTAAGTTAAGGAAGCCTTAGGAGGCGGACGTTGTTGAAGAGAGCCCTTATTAATAACTAATTTTATTTAGAAAACCAATGTTGACGCTAAGCTTTTATACTAAATATGGCGAGGTCTAAAAATACGTATTTGTATGGTTTCCAATAAAGCGGCCATGTACAAAAATTGTTTTTGGAAATGAACAACAAACAATGCAGATTGCGTTCGAACTATCGGTACAATTGATAGCATTAGAGTGTGGACATCATCGGTCTGCTTCAACCATATCTTACGATCTGCGAAATACCATGGTTATGCTTTTTTTGGGAACATAATGGATTTCATAAGTAACTGATTTATTTTGAAGCAGCACATCAAAGCTCTCACTTAAATTGTATAAAAGAAAAAGAGATATATAGTAAAACATTGAGGCATCGCTTCGATGATGACTTAAAGGGCATCGTTTGTATTAAATATATCAAATTATATTATTCTAAAAGCTTTATTAAAAAAGTTCACTCTTTGTAAAATCTTAATATAGGAAGAGAATCTAGCGAACACCGGGGGCACACCCGGAGCGCCCCGGACGTACACCGGGGGCACTCCCGGAGCGCGCCGGGCGCACCCACCGATAAAACAAAAGTTACCGTTTGACAGCAGCCTTTCGTCTCAACCAACACGTGACGTGCCGCCATCTTGAAATATCACAATAAGTTAGTCTAATGGGAATGCATCTGTAGAATAACTTAATAACTTACACACAACATTTAATTTACAAACACTTACCGAACGAAATAAGGGAAGTAACGGTAAGCGTTTGTAAATATTGTTTAACAAAATTTGTACAAAAGACGAGTGACGAACTACCGAGACTAACTAATCAGTCGTAGGCCCGCTCGCATCGTGAGACGATGCGGCGCGGGCGAGGCGCGGGTCCCTAGCGGGGGTCCGGTCGCGCCGACGGCCGCGCGTCAAATGACGTGCGCGTCGCGGATCCAGGGTGGGCGCGGGGCGGGCGGCGCGGGGGCGGGCTGCACGTGGCGCCGCCTCCAGCGCAGACCCACGGGCTCGCCGCGGCACTCGCTGGCCACAACACAACGTCAGCACGCGCCTGCACTCGCGCCAAGCTCTGTCTGTCTCTCTCTCTCTCTCTCTCTCGCTCTCTTTCTGTATACGCGTTACTTTAGTCGACTATGCTCTGTATCTTTAAATCGCCATGTATTGCTATATACTTTTAATAATCAAAATTTTAACAAACTGAATGCGAGAGCGACACCGCCTGCTCGATGTACAGACAGACACGGCACGAGTGCACGCGGGGTGCGGGGGGAGGGTGGGATGCAAAGCGAACTAAAAAAGGGACTAAATAACGTGCTCACTAATGCTCAAAATTCACCTCGTCTGCATATCCATTTTTTATTAAATAATTCGGACAAAAGCTTAGTGCTTTTTTCGTCGAAAATACAGCAACACAATTCCAAAATGGGGTTACCAATCAAAAAAGGTGTAAATTTAGCTCCAGGTAACAATAATGTGACACAGTTGTGGATATACAGACATAAGGCTAAATAAAATAAAACCGATCATACATA
Source organism: Bombyx mandarina (assembly GCF_003987935.1). The sequence continues at coordinate 202,694 of NW_021011514.1, forward strand.
CATATACATTTACAATAGTAAACGCAATTATGATTGCAATAAAGCCAATCCACGATATCGAGAGGTAAAGCTTATCATCGACTGTTTCCAGCCCACACATGTATCGCGCTTTATCGTCGCCCCTCATCCCTGACCATCTCTCTACAAACTTACATGTCATAGTAATGTAAGTATTTCAATTACATGTGGTTCCCAGAGGTGCACATGCAATCATAATAATATTATTGTGCTAAATTCAATACCAAAATAAATAAATACAGTAACATATAAAATTTTATACAATATCTACATTTGTGTTCTTCAGTGTTTACAGAAAAAATTGCCAAAATTTTTTAATTTTTGTTTCTTTCTAACTGTGATACCTATGTAAATGTTGGTGAAAATGAAAAATTATGAAATGTTAGATTATATTATTGGTACTCATGTGGCTGCATATAGCATTATATGTTATAATTAATAATTCCAAACGCATAAACACATGCACTACCCGGGCCACTCTACGGACAAACTGGACACGGGTCTATGTTGATGTTCTGCTATTGCATTTGTAACGGTTAGAAGAATCTTATGTTTGTAGATATCAATCGTATGAAGCTTATCTTCATTAAGTGTACGTTTAATCTCGTGTTTATATTAAAGTTCGAACAAAATAATCACAAATAACTTGGATTAAACTTTAGTTGACACAATAAATTTTTTTAAATATATTGTTTCATTACTGAGTATTTACATGTTGTTTTATATAAATTTTTTTCTATTTTTTTTTATGATTTATATATTGTTCTTTTATATATAATATATTTTTGTTTTCTGTTTGGAAACAAATAGTCTCTCAAAATGAGAACAGCTGTTATGTCACGCAGCCTTAAACAAGTGTTATAACGATTTCAGTCACTAGCTAAACGGTTTCTCTAATTAACTTTTACGACCCGCTTATAAGGTCTAAAATCAAAGGTTCTAGAACTCGATATCGTTTTAAAGAGGAATATTAACAAATACTGTAAAGTATGGCGGGTCGGGGGCGTGAGTATCTATGAGCACTTACGAGTGTCGCGGCTGGGCCAGCAGGGCGGGCGGCGCGCGCTGCTTCAGCTCGCTCTCCCGCACGGCCTCGGTGGCGGACTTGAAGGCGGAGTTGCGCACGCTGCAACGGGCGGGTCGCGTGAGACGTACCGGGTCACGTGAGACGCGGTGAGTCTCAATCAGTTTTAAAGTAATTAATGAAAAATTAATAGCTTCTGTATTCAGGCTAGACAGGGAGCGCACTATAGTAACAGATGACGTCGGAGGCTCTGTCTATACGTTCAATTCCCGCTGAATTAAACGATTATTATAATACTGGATGTACGTTATACTAGCGCGTGGCGCGTGCGGGGTTTTATGACCCTTGTAGGCAGACGAGCAAACGGTTCGTCTGATGGTCACTGGGGACCGTCGCTCGTGGACATCAGCAATGATAGGGGCAGAGCCAGGCCGCTGCCTACCGTTGAGGTCTGTCCTCAAGCCTCATTTGAAGAGATACAAGAGCCAACGCTCGGGAAACATCGCGCTGTTGACGAAGGCGACAGTTCTAGATGGGAGAAACGGACGGAGTTTGCTCTGATGATAATAATGATAATTATATAATTACACGGTGACGACGAGGTCCGGTATGAGGGTCGCTATCGGGATGAGGATGAGGCCGAACCAGAAGACCAGGGAGCCGAACACCATCCGGTCCATGCCCAGCATCACGGCTCCGATCAGAATCGTTGGGTATATGTTACTGTCAAAACAAAGATTTATGCTTTATGAAGGTGACACGAAAGTTTGTCGAAGAAGACCAGAGACTGTGGTACTTTAAGTCAAGCGGAAGACGTGAGCGTGTCCGCGCCGCACTGTAGTATGTTGGAGGCCGCGACCAGGCGTCTTTATTTGTGTTCCATTGCCTGCATCAACCACAAGGAACATATCATTTGTTTAATGTCACTGAGTTGTCACTGTCACTGAATGTCGCTGAGGGGGGCGAGGGAGGGTTCTAGCTGGGAGTTGTCGTGTAATGCTTAAGTCGTTATGTTACTGACCTGTATATAAGTAAGAATAGCAGCCATAGAGCTAAGGACCCCCATATGGAGACGTGCGTGACCCACGTCCACGAGTGCGTGGCCAGCCCGGCCTTGAGACACACGGTCAGTACCACGTACTGGAAATAAATAATTATTGATTTTAGTTAATCATTAACCACGTTCTTCATGCACTGTGGACATGCTGCTATTCCGTATGTACATTATAGTTCGCGTTAAGAACGCAGTGAGTCATCTTTGTTCGCCGGCCTAGCCCCGCCCCTAATCAATCAAATCTCTTCAAATTACAAGGTCAAGTTCACAGTGACCAGTTGAAGGCATAGTTTCAAACGCGGCGGTTGTGTCCTGTAATTGTGTTACCTGATTTATATTTAAAAAAAAATAATACCTCACCAATTCGTAAAAATAAAAGTGGCTCGGTAATTCATAGCGAAAAAGAAAAGTAATTTACAATGCTTTTAAGTATTTTAAGCAGTCTGATTTTAATGTGACTGTGGACAGCATAATACAAAAAACAGCAAATGCATGCATTTTTAACTTTTAAGTATCTTTTTTAAAATCATGAAACTTAATCTTTAAAAATATAATTTGTTTGAATTTTAACACTGCTGTGAATACATCTTTACCCTGTAGTTGCACTAATGACTCACTGCGTTCTTAACGCCAACGAACTATAGGAACTAAGCACTATGGTACTTCTAGTCACCACCGGAGGATACGTACGGTGTAGACCAGGTTCCCCAGCACCAGGTATCCGCCGTCCTTGCCCGAGGACCACAGCACGTGGTGGTCGGCGAGCGCCACGGGCAGCCAGAACAGCAGCACGGAGTGCAGCAGCGCGTTGACCGCCCACACCCAGAACACGCGCACGTTGAACAGCAGCCCTTGTTGCGACGGGATGTACAGGATGGGGTGCTGCAAGAACGGACCACAACTTTTTTTTATTGCCCTTGTATGCAGACGAGCACACGGCCCACCTGATGCTGAGTGGTTACCGTCGCCCATGGACTTCAGCAATGCCAGGGGTAGAGCCAAGACGCTGCCTACTGACCAATCCGCTGCCTACCCAAAACCGGACTTCTTCTTGGTGCTCCTAGTGTGTACAGAGCTTCATCACATCAAAACATAGATTATTCTATTTAATGTGAGGACCATGGACAGCCGCGGTGTAGTTAATTTGTCTCTCTCGCTCTCTGTATGTGTTAGAAGCTGAACGTGAACACATATGACGTATCCTTTTAATATGTTATATTAATTTTTAACAATGAACAAGTTTGTATAAGTACAGTACACTACGGCAGCGCGCCGAGGGAAGCCACTGCACATAACTATATACCACAATGAACATTAGTTCAATACGACGTGCTCATGCGATCCTGTTGCTCAGATGTTGCGTACGATAATGTCTATTGTACAAACAGCTAGCGCAGTAAATATAATAGTTGACTAGTTTAGTAGAGATTTGGTCCAGTTCAACTTACCCTGAGCATGATCTCCGGTGAGCACAGCTTGTCGAAGAGTCCGATGGCGAAGGGCGGCAGCGCAGTGAAGATAACGTTGTAGAAGCCGATGGTCCACCGCTCGAACAGGATCTGCCCCGACCTGCCGACGGAACGCGTCACTGCACGGCACCACGGGGGAGGGGCGGGGGCGGGGGCGGGGCGGGGGGCGCGGATACTCACCAAGCAGAGTATATGGCGAACCACAGTTCGATGACGTACAGACAGATGTTCTTGTAGAATGAATACAGAATGAGTTTGCTGATTCGCGAGTAGTTCCAGGCTCCGTGCACCAGCAGCAGGCGAAGCAGGAAACGGAACTAGGGACAAAACATGTTCTTAATGAACAGTTATTACATGAATAAGAGTTTGTGGCTTCTGTAGTTATCTTCATATTGTTTTTACTGGTTGGCTTTATTTAAATACTTTGATTTGTATGTAATGAGCAGTGGTCGGAGTAGGTAGATTGATTTTATATACTTGCGTCAAGATATTGTAATATGGACATACCATTTTATCCATAGTGATTATATTTTAAATTGTAAAAAAATATATTTAATCCTCATCGGTTACAATTTCTATATTTATGAGATAAAGTAACAAAAAGCCCTGTCTAAGTTTTGTCTCATACAGACAAGCGTCATTTCTAAATCAAAAGAAAGGGACAAAATACGGTGTAACTATTCCAAGGCATTTTTGTATAAAATAAAATACTGATTTCTTTCACCATTAGCTAGCACTGATAGCGTAGATTAATATTATTAATACGTTTTTCACCTCAAACACATATTTATGCTAATTTCAAAATTCCGGAACAAATATCACAATAAATATGAAGTTCCGGTATTTTGGAGGCATATCCATATTATCCTCTACGTTTGACGTCAACGATCTTAAATGAATCTACCTACTCCGACCTCTAGTAATGAGCTTGGAACTGTTAGCTAGGGTTTCGGCACCTGCGCGATGCTGTAGTCGGAGGCGCAGACGGCCTGCAGCCCCTCGACGCCGGAGATGCCGACGCCGACGGACGCGCGCTGGATCATGGCCACGTCGTTGGCGCCGTCGCCGATGGCCAGCGTCACCGCCCCCGTGGCGCCCGACACCAGCTCCACCACCTCGGCCTTCTGTATGGGCGACACCCTGCAGCACACCACCACCTTGCAGGATATGCACAGGTCCAGGAAGTCCTTCTTCAGGTCGCAGCCCATCGCGTACTTGAGGCTCTTCCCGTCGATGACGAGCGCCACGTCGTTCTGCTTCCGGAGGTTGTCTCCGAAGTCTATGGCGTGGCGCGACATGGACTCCCGGGTGCCCTGGGGAGACACGACACTGCGTTGTAAGGAACTCATTATGTTGGCTCAGGATCAAAAATTACAATTCTAATTTCGGTATATTGTATTTAAACAGAATATTGCAGTTCTATTACATTATAGCTACCGCTACAATACTTCGCGTCGACTTGTCGCAAGGTTGACAGTGCCGGTGACACTGTAAACTCTCTCTTGTTTATTGTAATCTACAAATGTACTAAAGAGTGGTGAGTAATGTAATAAAACTGACACCGAAGTGCGGCGGCCTTCATGTCTCTTGCCATTGTCCTATCGGGAGAGGGAACAAGTAACCGTGTGGCCGTGCAGTAACTGCAGTTTACTGGTGGTAGGACCTCTTGTGAGTCCGCACGGGTAGGTACCACCGCCCTGCCTATTTCTGCCGTGAAGCAGTAATGCGTTTCGGTTTGAAGGGTGGGACAGCCGTTGTGAGACCTTAGAACTTATATCTCAAGGTGGGTGGCGCATTTGCGTTGTAGATGTTTATGGACTCCAGTAACCACTTAACATCAGGTGGGCTGTGAGCACGACCACCCATCTAAGCAAAAAAAAAAGTTGAATAGATTTGAAGCTTTAAGACTTAGAAATGTTGAGACCGAAGATAGAATGACAGCATTGTTTATTGTTGTTAGTGACGAGTGGGGTGAGGGGGTGGGTGAGGGGGCGGGTGAGCACTGACGTCGAGGCTGTCCTCGTTGAGTATGAGCAGCGGCATGGCGGTGTGGATGAGCCGTGCGGAGTGCGCGATGTTGATGGCGGTCTCCTGCTTGTCTCCCGTGAGCACCCACACGTTGATGTTGGCCTTCAGGAGCGCGGCGATTGTCTCGGGCACCCCGTCCTGTCGCATACACGCGTCACTGCACTCACGTGCTCGGTACAACGTAACATATCGCGCGGCCTAACGTAGCTTATTTTGGTACGTTCAATCGTTTATTTTGGCCTCAAATGACGTCACACTGATGTTACGTTCAACCGAACTCGTTGTAAGTGACCTGTTTGTTGATATGCATCATTGTACCTATTGCATCCGTTCAACATTAAATAATTTAAACAGATAAATTTGAACACTGAACGCATATTGTATTTAATATTTAAGTTTTTGTTATAATCGTCTTGTAATAAACTTTTCTACTCCTATATTACATAGATAATTTTATGATTGTCACAATGTGCTGGTCCTCCATGAACGTCAAGACATGTCTCAAAGCAGTTGTCCCGTACTTTCAATCGGACTGACTACACAGCTGCAGAAATTAGCAAAATGAATAAATAAGTATTCGCGTGGGCAAACGATGTAGATCTTGTTTGTATGTAGTTAGGGGGTACGCTCACCTGCAGCTTGTCTTCAATGGCAGTGGCTCCGAGCAGCCTCAGGTTGTTCTCTACGAGGTCGGCGGCTTCCTCGATCTTCTGCTCGCGGTCCTGTATCGCGATGCTCGCCTTGTGGTAGGTGTTGGACCAGTCCTGTTCGAACAGATCATGCCGTGATGGGATGCGAGCGAGGGGGCGGAGGGGCGGCGGGGGGCCCGGCACGCACCTGGTAGACCTGCTCGGGGATGTCGGCGACGGCGAACACGAGGGTCCGGAGCCCCTCCGCGGCGAAGTGCTCCAGGTGCGCCAGGGTGGCCGCCGCGAAGGGCGCGCTCTCTCCACCGGACAGCCGGCTGTAGATCACGCTGTCCGCGCCCTTGCAGTACAGCTTGATGGTCCCTGCACACGGGGCAGCCTATAGCACTCAAGATATAGTGTGATTTTAATTTTATTTTTAATACATTAGGCGTTGTAGTTTGATAAAAGATTGCAATACAAATATGAATTGATTGCGGAAGTAATTAGCGGAGTGTGGGGGCGCACCTTCCGGCGTGCGCACGATGACGGACATGCGCTTCCTGGCGGAGGTGAAGTCGAGCACGTGCAGCAGCTGGTAGCGCAGCGTGTCCCCCAGCGCGCGCACGTGCACGTGGCTGGGCGTGCGCGTGCAGAACGAGAAGCCGAAGGCCGCGGCGCCCGTCACCAGCGCGCGCTCGTCTGCACACACACGAGGCGGACATGCCGCACTACACTTATTTACTGCTTTTAATTTGATACCATTTAATAATTATTTGAAATCCATCGAATTTTTAACACAATTTATTTTCAAAATAGAGCAGGCGGATAAATGCAAATCAAAGAGGTGCATCGGATTAAACGTTATTTGATAATTGTAGTTCAAGGTCCCAGCGTGGGATTGTCAGCTACTATCAGTGCTGAGACTAAGACTGTTGCGTCATCTCCGACTGATCATCGCAGCACCTGGGACCGTTGTGTATAACCTCAATACAGTTCCAGAGACCATTCTCACCACGTACCACCCGACCACTGGATCGAGCTACCTGTGGCGGGTAGCCATCATACAACGCAAGATAATTGACAGATGCCTGAATCTCGCTTACGACATTTTCAAGATAAAGCGCATATATACAAGTTCCGAACAACAACATTTGGACCGTCGGTCTACCGAGCAAATATCACCCGCTCGGTGGAAGATCTTCCCTTGTCGTATACCTACACTACCTTCCCCATCGACGTCCCGCGGACGCTACTACACGACTTTCTTCATACGTTAGTGCAAATTTTTTTTCCAAGCGGCACCGGTTGTGTCTATTTCTCGTCTCCAAGAGTAGTAAGTACCTCTGACCCTATACTATTCGCACGTTTTCAATGACAATAAAGTAAAAAGTAATATGGTGTGAAATTTATAAATTATGAGAAATCGAGGTTGCCCTAAATTGTCAAAGTAACAGTAGCAGCGCTGTGACCCTGAGATCACAAATGTATGTTTGGAAGTGAATGAGGCGGTACCGGGGGAGGCGGCGTGGTAGTCCACGGTGTCCCCCTTGGTCTCGGGGATGACGGTGTGGCAGATGGCCAGCATGATGAGGAACTCGCGGATGACGGGCGCCGTGGGGTGCTCCCGCGTCAGGTTCTGGTACAGCGGCGTGTCCTCCAGCCGCTCCGCGGGCCCCGGCCGGCTGTAGATCACCTGCGCCGAGGGGGACGGTACAGTTTGATATCGACAGCCTTTTTTTTTGCAACTACTAGGTACTTTAATTTGGTTTTACTATTATATGAAAATAATTCAACAAAAATATTTACTGGACTGAAGCGTAACAAAATTTAAAATCAATTGTATAATGTTATGTTGATACAACACGCGTTCAGTCGAGTAACTCTGACATAGACACCTCTGCGATGGAGCACTTGTGGAAGACCATGACGTTTTGCGTGAGGGTGCCGGTCTTGTCGCTGAACACGTAGCGCACCATGCCCAGCTCCTCGTTGAGGTTGGAGGTCCGCGCCATGGCCGCCGTGTCGCTGGCCGGGTCGTACATCTCGCTGTCCATGGAGATGAACTTGGCCTGCGCGGAGAGGGCTGCGGTTTAGTGCTAGCGTCGGAAGGACAGCTGTGCTCCACGGATGTTTACCCAATTTTTTGGGTCTTTGATTAGGCTCTAAGACTTAGATAGATTTATTGACCGTGTGGTGTCATCCACCCCATTGGTTCTCGTGGATGATGTGAGGCGACTAAGGCCTTCACCGCAGCGCGGGCTTTAGTATTCTCCGAGTAATGTATCACCCGCTGGATGTACTGTGGAACGGCTGCGGAGGTACTTCCTTATTGGACACCGACATATCATAAGTAGCAAATCTACACATAGTTCACATTACAGACGGGGACTGCGTGCAGTGTTGTTGGATTCTATTAAAACATTACACTGGAACATCAACCTCGTGTCCGGTCTGGTGGACGGCAGCGTCTACCTTGTGACGTTTGAAGGGATCGGTAACCTCTCAACTTCAGGCGATCAAATAAAAGTAGTGATACTGACCTGGAAGAAGCGAACTATCTCGGCGGTGACCTGCAGCGATATCGGTATGAGGTTGTTGTACAGGATCAGAAACGTCAGGAAGTTGAACCCGAAGTGCGCGTTCTGCGCCTCTGGAACAAGCGGACGCGCCGTGACCAGGGGCTGGCGGGGGCGAGGGGGGCGCGGGGCGGGCACGAGGGGTCGGGGCGGGCGCGAGGGGGCGGGGCGGACGGGTACGCTGTCGGTTGGCCTTCGCTTCCCGCGTTGTGACCGCGTTACGTTCGTTCTTACCATGGCACAAAAAATTTTAATGACGAAATGGTTTTATATCGAAAAATTAGGAAAATCACTTATTATGTACTTGTATTGTTTTATGAAGAGTGAATGAATGAGCTGATAGCGAATTACAAAGAAAGCAAACTTGCAAATCTAGCTTTTTCAGAGTAATTTAATTTGAAGAATGCATACTAAAACCAAAGTTACACAACTTACACTAAATTTATTAAATTAAAACAAAGAGCAGTTTAAGAAATTCAATATCGATACCACATTAAACGAAGCGGGCCATTCTGTACTCCGTCTGCGAGCCCGTCCTGGACCATCGAAGCGGCCTAGTCCCTAACACAGGGATACGCTGCCAGCAGAAATATGAGTTGGAACCTTACAGGGATAGCTGACCCCGTTAATGAATAAGTAAATGTAACGGGAGAAACAGAATGGGGATAATTATGCACCAAGGCAATGAAAATAGAGGCTGATTGCTGTGATGGCGATCATGTGGTCGGCGTTACGTCAGCAGCATTAGTTGTTCGCGAGGAGGGGGGGGGGGGCGAGGTGCCCAGACTGACCCCCCCTCCCGCACCTCGCCCTCGTCTAGTTTTCACGTCAGCCGCGACGACTTATTGGGGGCAAGGATTATTACTTTAGTTTTTTGTACTAAATTAGATTAAAATATTTTACACCGAGCCATACATGTTTTTATATCTATTTAATGATTATATATATAATATTATCTTTCCAATGCGCCAGCCGACAACCTACACGAAGCCGTAAATGGAAGGCTCAGTGTCGTGCGCGCGGACACACGCTCCGGTGCAGGGTTCGATTCAATTTGAGAATTTAATTTATAGCCGGCCATATATTATCTTAGATCCTTCGATTTAAAACTAACACTGACCTTCGAGCCCGATGTACCAGTCATTGTGATTCCGCATCCAGAACTCGTTGAAGCCGGCGCTGAGCAGCGACAGCGCCAGGAGGATGATGAACAGCATCAAGATGTGGGTGTTGGTCTGGCGGTCGATCGATGAGCGCTTCAACGGGGCTGGAAGACAAATTTCTTTACTGAGACAATAGACACGCCCCCGCCCGCCACGGTGTCCGAGCAAACAACAAAAACTCCTGACCTTAAATCATTGAGTATGTACTCACTATAGATTTACACTGGTGTAGGACCAATTTGTGAGTCCGCACGGGTGGGTACCACCGTCCTGCCTATTTCTGCCGTGAAGCAGTAATGCGTTTCGGTTGGAAGGGTGGGGCAGCCGTTGTAACTATACTTGAGACCTTAGAACTTATATCTCAAGGTGGGTGGCGCCTTTACATTGTAGATGTTTATGGGCTCCAGTAACCACTTAACACCACGTGGGCTGTGAGCTCACCCACATATCGAAGCAATAAAAGAAAAAAGAGATGTAATACTAGCGACGTTAGTACCTTTAGTAGAATTCTTCATGAGTTTGGTTTCGTGTCCCGTGTACACCACCACGCCGTGCACCCAGGCCGTGTTGCGCAGCATCGCCCCCCGGAGGAGCATCTGGTCCAAGCCTAGAGGCAGCGTCCTGAAAAAGACACAAATTCATTATGAGTTTATTTATTTTGTAAACTTCCAAAATAATTTAGTAATTTTTTTTTTTTTTTATTTATTTATTTGGACACACCAACAGCAATACACACAAAACATTCAAGCTTAAAATTAACATGTATAAAACTAAGTACTGGTATGTAAGCCAGTTACAGGCATGTACAGCAATCTCTTATAACACACTATGACATGTTACAGCAATATATATATATTTGAAAACAACATGAAAACAAGAGCTAACTACACACACTACTAACTTCACAGATTACTAAATAAGAAATAATGCACATATTTATATAGTAAAAAATTATAAATAAAAATTATAAAACTATAAAAAAATTAAAAAAGTCGAGCGCGGCAATGCAAAAAATATAAATATATAGAACAGACTGCGCAATGTAATCAGANCGATTCCGATCCGGTAGTAGATTCATTCGCGAAGCAGCTACTCTTGAGTTGTTAGGTCTCCTTCGGAGGCGCTCGGGTAGCTGTTAGCAAATCCCACCCCTCCTGGCTGAGCCTTTGCTCGCCCACCTGTCCTGGTGAAACTGGAAAGGCCTCCGGGCCACCAGTAATCCTTCAATCATAAAAAAAAAAAAAAAAAAAAAAAGATTATGCGAAGCACTGCTCTTGCTAGGGTTAGTATTCGCATCACTCCAGCTTGAGCCCCGTGAGCTCACCTACTAGTTAAGGTTACGCTGAAATAGCCTCTCATGGCTATCAGCTTAGGTAGGAAAAAAAAAGTGCTATTTGACGATATCACAGTCAATACGAAATGTTTCAAACTTTCCAGAACATTTCCGATAATACAATGATAATTAAGAGGCAACTCGAATTGGACGTAATCACAAAACCAGCGAACGTTAACATCAAAACCGCATTCCTCGAACAGATCATAAACTAGGCCGAAGAGCCGGACCGGGTGAGGCGAGCTAATCTATCTTCGATGCCGTATCTAAGCTATACACGTGAAGGGATCGGATCGATGGTAGTGACATGCACATTGTGTCCGTGCAATCCTCTTCCGTCGATATGGGAGTTGGGAGAGACTGGGGGCTTACACCGACGTGAATCAAACGAATATTTGGTATGCACTCCGAATTTACTAATCACTATTATAAATTAAAGAATATTTTGAGGGCTTTGAGCGCGGCGACCGAATCAAGAAATTCCGTAACGAAAATAAAACCTAACACCCCCACTCCGCCTACCTTGTAGCTTGCATTCAACACATTCACACGTTGCGCTTGTGTAGTGTTTGTGAATAAGCGCGCGGCATGACGTCGCATTACATACGTATCATGAAAAGTCTGCCCATCTCTCTCGCGCGCGGTCTAGCTTATGAGTGAAGGGGACAGTTAATGTTTTGCTTTTGTTAATGTTTACAAATATAGCGTGGTCTTATTTTATTATTGTTTAATATTAAATTATTATTGTCTAATTATAATTGTATACGTTGATAAAAAATTCTATGCAATAGCTTTACCGCGGTAGTACCCGAGTGCGAGTGCTACATGTTTTTTCTTTGTTTTTGCATGTGATGTATGGATGATTATGCAACTGATTTGAAATCCAAGGGTTTTCTGGGTTCAAAGTAATCAGAAAATAAACGCCATTGCCTTGTTACATTGGTGCATTAGTAAGCGCACCCGACTTCTGGACCGACAGTCGAAGGTTCTACTCCGACATCGGGATAACTTTTTGTTAAGATCAGGTTAATTTTCTCTTAAGGCTTGAGTCTTTAAAATCAGTATACGTACATGTTAATACGTTTATAAGTATATAGTTTCTTGTTCCCATAGTAAAGGTAATCGTAGTTTGGGGGGGCTAGATGCGTGAAGCAACATGCCTTGGAGTATTTATTTTATTATTAAAGTATTACAAGTAAAGTCAGGAGTGGTGGAAACTACTACAGATTAGGTTAGGAGACCACATACAAAAGGCCTACACTGTATCTTAGTTATACGAAACGTAACTGGCTGTGAGAGAAAGAGACAAAGAAAATATGTGTTATCAACTCTCTCTCTCTCTCTTGCCTCTTTTTTTTTATTGCCCTTGTAGGCAGACGAGCATACGGCCCACCTGATGGTGAGTGGTTACCGTCGCCCGTGGACTTCAGCAATGCCAGGGGCAGAGCCAAGCTGCTGCCTACCGCTTAATACTCTCCACAAGCCTCGTTTGAAGAAGGACATGTCATAGCGCTCGGGAAACACCGTGGAGGGGAGCTCATTCCATAGCCGGATGGTACGTGGCAAAAAAGATCTCTGGAAACGCACTGTGGATGACCGCAGTGGCTCCAGGTAGTATCGATGAACTCTACTCCGGTGGCCTCTACAGTTATATACTAAACGTAGCTGTCTCTTTCTATCTTCACTAACTTATATCTCCCTCTCAGCTTCCGTTCGCCTAGCCCGATCACACTTTTCGTAACGCTCCCGTCACGCACTTACCAGCTTAATCCCCAAGTCAAGCGAGCGAAAAGAGGCTTTATGTCAATAATAATAAGACTATTTGTTACATGTCGGTGTTACAACGGACGTTTCCGTAACAGACAGAGAGAGATGTCTGACAGGTCGACACTTACGCTATGAATTAAACGAACATTGGAATTGTCTTGCAAATCCATTTACTAAACAGATGTACGTAATGTAATTCTACATATGTTCGCTTTGAAACCTCATTTAATTACTATGTATTGGCGTAAGGTTAATATAAATAGGCAAAATTGACTATTCTAATAGAATAGACGACGGTTTCTTCTAAAATTTAAGGGTATGCCTCCCGTCGCTGTATGGAAACGGCAAATTATATGTTGTGATTAACTGTATTTTGAGCAATAATTGTAATAAAGTATATTGGTGTTAACTCAAATCTAATATAGACTCGTTTCGATTAATAAAACCCAAGTAATATTCCATTATTTACATATGAAACCCGCAAATTTATAATTTGCGTAATTACTGGGGGTAGGACCTCTTGTGAGTCCGCACGGGTAGGTACCACCACCCTGCTTATTTCTGCCGTGAAGCGTTTCGGTTTGAAGGGTGGGGCAGCCGTTGTAACTATACTTGAGACCTTAGAACTTATATCTCAAACTTGGTGGTGCATTTACGTTATAGATGTCTATGGGCTCCAGTAGTCAGTTAACACCAGGCGGGCTGTGAGCTCGTCCACCCATCTAAGCAACAAAAAAAAATTCCATGCGAAATTTAATGTGTCAGTGGACTGTAACAATAGAGCTACTTTTGTTACGAAAATCTATATATATTAATACGTGAAGCAAAAACTTTGTATCCCTTTTTACGAAAATTGCGCGGACGGATGAGTATGAAATTTTCCACACTTATAGAGAATATAGAGAAGAAGTGCACAATGCTAATATTTTTTTAAAATAATGCATAAAAGATACATTAAATCAATAAAGAAAACATTACACACACTACATACCATGTATTTGACGCACACATGCATGCATACTATTTATTGTCAAACTTTTGTTCTTGGCGTCTGTTGTCAAATTGAGAATAGATTAAATATTGTTTGCCTTTGTTAATATTTTTTATAGTGTAGTCTTGGTGAAATTTGTGATTATAGAAGTATAAAATACAATCATAATAGTGTACAAACTTACAATTCCAATTAATTATAGTCGAATTTCGACTACTGCGGGGCCTTTAGTTATGTTAGTTCTATGTTTTTGCGTTTCCCAAGTAACATTTTTCAAAACAATATTGTCTTTACTAATGATAGACAGAATTTTTTGCTTTAATTTTATTATTACAGTTACCTCATTATTTTGATTGCGATTTTCGAAATGCACACGCGTTGTAGTTTGTTAAAATTTCATTTAATGACCACATACATATAAGTAATTCTAATAAAAACGAGTTATAACACTATCGAGAACCAATGGTAAATCATACAACAGCACATCCCGTGATAAACCGTTGCCCATAAAACTTGTCCATAACGACCGTACTGTCACCACCAAGAATGCAATATATAGTAGTGATCTCCATCTCTTTTCCTCCTTTAAAATAAGCGATAAGCGCCTTGAGACGGAACCATTTTATTGCAAGGAATATTTTACTTATAGAAAAATTGGAAGTGGAAAAATAATACATTGATGTCCTGAATTGAATGAAACATTAAAGTTATCGATATCTGTTATTACGAAGGCGAAATGACGTGCTATGATACCAACCACATACACGTCGGGCTTCAAACCCCACAGGTAAATATCAAAATTTCCAATAAAACATTGACTTAAAACCCGATAATTTCGTTAAGTTGTCTAACTACTTATGACGGAACATGGTGTGAACCCTTTTTGAACTAAAATTACTGGTAGGATAGGAGCTCTTCCGATCTTCCTTGGGAGTGAAAGGTTTGCTAACACCTACCCAAGTGCTAAGGAGACGCTTAGTAACTCAAAAACAGCTGGTACGTGAGTGTATCAAATCAAATCAAATCAAAAATTTTTTATTCAACATAAATGAAAGTACATACTTGTTGAACGTCAAAAGAACTACCGCCAATTCACAAGAACTAGCCTCCGTCCTGTGAAGAATTGGCAAGAAACTCAGAGGGCATGTCTTTTTTTGTTTTTAAATATGAAATTATTATTTATTTATTTTTTAATATTAGATTTTTTTTTAAATATGATTTTTTTACAATGAGTATTATAACGTAACAATTACTACAATATTGAAATGCCCGAAGCGAGCAACTCATTCCTACTTTGTGCAATCTTCTAGATAATCATTGACTTTATAGTTTTATTGCACAGATGTTCTTTAATAGTTTTCTTAAACCTATCGGAACCTTAATATTGATATCGCGACTCGCTTAAGACTTAGAGCTATATTCTTGGTCAGGTCGAACTCTGCGATGAATACGGTGACCTGCTTCAGTTGATGCCAGCTTCAGAACCCTGCAGACTGTTGCTGACAATGACAGGTTAATACAACAATTACCCAAAATTTGAGAATAATCCCATTTTTCAATGACAAGGAACTGAAGACGTATTCAATTAAGTGGCAAAATAAGTTTGGAGGAGGCCTTTGCCAGAGAGGGGTCCATGCTTAAAATAATTAAAAATAATAACATGAATATCTTTAAAAAAATGTAGTTGCATGGAATAAAAGGCTTTTTTTTTATTTCGTTTTTTTATTTATTCAACTAAGTAACATTCACAATTAGATGCTTTTATTGAATGATTTTTTGCATAGAGAAGAGTGCTCAAGCTGAAGCCAAGACGAAAGCAGGCTTCGAATAAAAACAAAAGCATTTGTCGGAAATTGCTTAAAGCTTAAACGAAATAAAGAAACCATAATCCCACGTCTGAGCTTTTATATTTAAAAGCTTTCGTCTAATATAATCATGTTTTTATTTGTGGTCGACCAAATGTCATAACATTATGACTCGTTTTCATTTAATGGTATCATGACAATGTGGTGACTTCAATATTAAATAATTCCTATTTGTAGTTTATTATTTAAACAGTTCCGAACAAGCTCACGCTCCACCTGGTGCTAAGCGATTACCGTAGCCCATAGACATCTACAACGTAAACGCCGCCACCTACCTTGTTCTACTGTTTCACGGCAGAAATAGGCAGGGTGGTGGTACCTACCCGATTTACTGGTACAAGACAACCACCATAGTACATTGACATCACAACGTAAATGCCACCACTCATCTTGAGGTATAAGATCGTAGTCTCAACCGTATTAAATTATATATACCGCAGCCTTCAAACCCACGACTACTTCGCTTCAGAAATAGGCGGGATAGTAGATCCTACCCGTATGGACTTACAATACAACCTCTCACCGCATGTAAAGAGTAGACTAGCCAGACCGTCCCATATTTCAAAGTCAAGTTTATATCTTGTCCTAGTAATGGAACGTTGACAGTTCTTCGTGGTATTAGTAAAAGTGGGACGCCGCCTGGCTAAGTGGTGCGATGACCTCTGTACAGTGGACGGCGGGAAGTGGATGAGGAGAGCCAAAGACCAGGCTCAGTGTTGTGGATTGGGAGAGTATGTCAAGCAGGTCGACTGTGGGCTGATGATGATAATGATGATGATCTCATGAGGCTTAACTACACCTATTACTGTTAGTTAAGTGACACAGAGATATGATCGAATTATAATAATAATAAATAACAGGAAACAAATCACGGAAATAAGGATTCCCTGTGTTAAAGTATCAGAAACTAACATACATAGTCGTATACAAATACATAGTCATATACGTTTAAATATATACATATAGAGATAATAAACAACTAGACGAAGCAAAGTGTTTGCCCGATGTGGGTCGAACCCACGACCCTTGGCGCTACAGGAAAGGCCACTAACTACTGCACCTGGATGGCACCAATCTTTATCAAACTACTCCTTGAAAAACTCATTTTGGTATATATTGTTACGTCGCGTCGGCAAGAATAACGCCATCTATCGCCGAAGAGTCGAACGAATATCGAAGAATCTAGTAGCATCTAGAAAGCTCGACAAGTACAACGCCATCTATTGTCAGATAGCGGAAACACACAATATTCGACTTTTGTGGAATATTCTCGACGATTCTAGGGATTTCGTCTCGATTATAAAAGCGTTGCGGAGATGGCTCGCAGTCGGTTAATAATCGAAACTACTCGAAGCGAAACAGCGAACGGATCACCTGAAGCGAAGCGGAAAAAGCGAATTGAGACTTTTAAAGTGTATTAAGTGTTCTAAGTATTCTAAGTGCTAATACAGTTTTTAATTTGTACTTCGGTATAATAATTTTATTTATCCCGAACTTCAACGCGTAGCAACATAAAAAAACGACCTTAAAGACGCTTTTCAGAAAGCTGAATGGCAAGCGGAAAACACCATCTACGTAACCCCATTATAGAAATACAAAGCCAATGGTTAGACACGTGGGATAACGTGAAAATAGTGAACATGGTATAATTATGGTACCCCCTAACAGGCGCAATGGAGTTACACGAGACACGCAAGTTACGTAACACGACTAATAGCGTTACAAAGATGTCGATTGAATGGAAGGGACATTAGTATAGATAGAAAAGTCATCGTGGCTTTAAAGATAAGACTCTTTGTGTGCTACTTGTGAGTCACACATTTCTCTTCCCCTAAAAGGGAAGATATTGAAGACCTTAATAAAGCCTGTCGTCTTGTATGGATCAGATTGTTGGACCACTAAAGTGGCGGATGAAAGGCGATTGCATGCAGCAGAGATGCAAATGTTGCGATGCATGTATACAGTAATGAGAATAGATAGAATACGGAATGAATATGTTAGAGGAAGTCTGAAAGTAGCACCTGTGACAGAGGTGTTGAAAAGTGCGCGTTTGGTGGTATGGACATGTGATGAGAAATGACAATGAGGTTGGTAAAAGAGTTTTAAATATGAATGTGTAAGGCTTTAGAGCAAGAGATAGAACTGCAGTCGGGCGTTATGTTATGTTGTTATTGTTGTATGCTTGAAATTCAATAAATCAAATTCATTGGAAAAGTGCGTCTCAATTACTGTCTCTGTGGAAGGCAATGACAATAACGAATTTGTAAAAAACAACATGGCGCCAGTCGCTGACGTCATAAGGCGCTGACGTCACCAGTCATATACTTATAATATATAATACGATTAATTCATAGGGGAGGAATTACATAGCGTATTCGAATTCGTAATGCCCGTCTATTCCAGTGACACCGTAGCATTGTTACAAAAGTGTAACATTGTGGTCTGTATATAACGAGACGCACACAGACAAGCTTGAAATACGCTTAGAGGATAACCGTCTTTTTTCCCGTTTTCCACAGAGCTTTTCCTTATTGGAAAGTTTCACTGATACATATAAATATGTCGAACTTTAGGATGGAGTCATCCATTAATTTGGACATGGGTGTTTGTAACTAAAAGCTCGGACGCAAGTGTTATGAGATCATGATCTTAAAACAAACATTGCTGTGAGTGCCAATGAACACACTTAACAGGAAACTAAAGAGGAGTACGCCTTCTTGGGGATACTCATTTTGAGACGTGACCTTACAAGGTCATTATTATCATGTACTTTTGAATCTGAAACGAAACAGCAATGTGCATTGTACAATTATATTGAGATAAGAATAGTCTTCAAATTAGAGGACCTTTCACGATAATATTATATCCGACTGTCACTTGGATGCTGAATGCGAATATGTTAAATGTCATCTTTCATAGTCCGGTACCGATAGTACCAGTGCTAGAAAATGTTGTGAGCTTTTTTAAGCTCGGAAGTTGAACTTCGGTCCACTACACATAATATGAAGGTGAGAGCTAAGTCGCAGTCACAAGTTACCGCTTCATTGCGCGAGATGCGGTATCTTCGACCAAATCAGAATATATGACACCTGTAACACTCGCAAGAGGCTACTTTGGATTTAATGTCTTCAAAAGGTCGAAGGTCGCTTTAAGGCGGCATTAAATTGGACCAAATCGAGCTTATCATTAAGCTTATTATTCTTTTTTTTAAATTTCGAATAAGAACCAACATTAAACAAAGCTCAAATCAAACCGCGCTACCGACGCAGTTGATTAATTGACAATTTGCGGTCGCATTATGCCAGGAAGCTATGTCGTAATCAGTGGTTAATGACCTCTGAGCAACTTTGGTAATACTCTTTCTCCGTATAGGTTTAAATTAAAGTAATTAATTCTTGTGCTACTTCAGGATAATGTTACGTACAAAGCTCTCGTGTGTCCTGATATTTTAAGGCAGTTTCGTTGTGAAAAAATTATGTCTGTTAACGAAATAGATACGCATTGTAACGAACTGAGATAAAATATAAAAACTCTTCACTGAAATACTAATTAAGACTCAATTTAATAATACGATGATTAAGAGTCTCATGCTCTACCGCCTGAGCTAGCCAGAGAAGAAGAAGAAGAATCCCACCCACCATCAGCTCAGACCCAAACAGCTCAATCCTGTAGCTTATTACCCCTGCCTCAATAGGCAGGGAGCCACAATCCCGCCTTTCCACGCCCCCGTAACGGGATGCGACGACCCGTACGATAGTACGATAATTAAGGGTAGAATTCACCATCACAATTCACTTCTTCGCTTCCTTGAGGTTGTCCGTTCGTCACTTCGCTTCGAAAAGAGCTGTTTTATCTATATTTTTTGGAATGAATTATTACTGGTGGTCCGGAGGCCTTTCCAGTTTCACCAGGACATGTGGGCGAGTATGGGCTCAGCCGGGAGGCTTGGTATTTATAATACAAAAGCTGCCCCAACGCAGCCAAAGGCTCCGCGAATGCATCTACTACCGGATCGGAATCGCGATCCGCTGAGAAGGTTCGGCAAGAAACTCAAAAAATTCGAGAATGGGTCAAATTTCACAAGGAGGTCTTTGGCGAGTTCGACGAGTACAGTTACCAAGGTTTGATCATTTACCAACTCTCAATTTACTTTCATAATTTACGATTGGTTACTTTTATTGCTTAGATGGATGGACGAGCTCACAGCCCACCTGGTGTTAAGTGGTTACTGGAGCCCATAGACATCTACAACGTAAATTCGCCACCCACCTCGATATATAAGTTCTAAGGTCTCAAGTATAGTTACAACGGCTGCCCCACCTTTCAAGCCGAAACGCATTACTGCTTCACGGCAGAAATAGGCAGGGTGGTGGTACCTACCCGCGCGGACTCACAAGAGGTCCTGCCACCAGTCCTACCGTATTAATTTACGTGAGAAACATTATTTAGCTATTAACTTTTTTTTATTTCGTTTCGTAATATATATAAATATATATAAAATGACTTTAGCGCATATTAGGTACATACGAACGAATTCGCATACCCAATTCGGCCAACGTTTGTCCACGTATGCCCAATGTTCACTACAGCCTGAAAGACGGTAACGATATTAGCTTACCGCCATTGAACCGAAAATTGTTCATGTATTTCACAGGTCGATTAACAACTAAAAGGGTTTGGGGTGCTGAAGAACTTGTTGGGTTAGGGTAGATTATTAAGTTTGGGTGCTTTTTCTTTGTTGCCTAAAGCAAAAGCTCCATCTGGTATTAAATGGTTAGCGACAGAGACCAATCGCGTTGTAATCCCCGCTTCAGACACCAAACCGAATAATATAAATAATAGTTTAAAAAACTAACACCACACGCTTTTATAGAAAATCCAACTATAAAATAGAAAATAAATTTTATAAATTTAACACAATTTAATAAATTTTAATTAAAAATAGTGTAAGAAAAAAATTATTTTATTGTAAAAGCGTATTTTGTTAGTTTTTTAAATTATTATTTATTTTTCAATTTTTAATATTGAATATTAAGGAATAAGTATACCAAGTTTCGAGTTAATCCGACGTTTTGAAGGGGGCCAAAATCATGTTCTAAGATTACGTTACATACTAACATACATACGTCTGAAGCTAATAAAAGCGTATTAAAAATAAATTGGTTATCTGTAAAATCGGTTTATGGACGAAAGTTGTACGTAATAACGTCAGTAGCAGAACCATTCGACCTGCTAGCTCTGACGTCACGCGAGAAGAGAGATTTAATAAATGTTACAAGGCAACGCTTTTGACGATCGTGCCTCTCTATCGTTTGTTCCGCGCTCTCGCTTGCACACTCAGGCTCAGGCGGAACGTGACACTTTTTCGTGCCTGCAGCCAGTGTTCATCAATTTATAAGACGTTTGCACGATCAAAGTTCGAAAATAAACCGTAAAGTAGTTTTTTTATACATTTTTTATTGCCTAGATCGGCGAATGAGCTCACAGCCCACTTGGTGTTAAGTGGTTACTAGAGCCCATAGACATGTACAACGTAAATTCGCCACCCACCTTGAGATATAAGTTCTGAGATCTCAAGTGTAGTTACAGCTTAATTACGATTGTGGTTGCTTCTTCTAGATACATTTTATGAAACAATAATCCAATTCTACTTAGACCGTTCATATATTTAAGTATTAAATTAATAATTAATAATTAAATTTAATTAAATTTCTTCAGTTTAATTCTAGACTTAAAATTATAATATATATAGCGCAAGCTTCATAATAATCTCGATTTTCTCTGACGCTAAAATATCTTGTTACTAACTAATATAAATCATCCCATCTGAATCCTAATTAGGCTTGTACTCCCCGAAATAATTAATTACGTGATCCCTCTAAAACAAGTCGTTTTTGATTTCGAGTTTTGAATTTGTAATTAAATTACCGTAAGCGCTCGCGGAGTAGTGGCATAGCGTATTCATAAACTGTGTTTATCGTTCGAGAATGATGAAGAATGTTTTATTTTACGAATATCCACTGACTTCAAGACGTATAATTAACTTGAAAATTGTCATACGATATACACAGCGACAGTCGTTGTGGCCTAAAGGATAAGACGTCCAGTGCATTCGTATCGAGCGATGCACCGGTGTTCGAATCCCGCAGGCGGGTACCAATTTTTCTAATGAAATACGTACTCAACAAATGTTCACGATTGACTTCCACGGTGAAGGAATAACATCGTGTAATAAAAATCAAACCCGCAAAATTATAATTTGCGTAATCACTGGTGGTAGGACCTCTTGGGAGTCCGCACGGGTAGGTACACCCCGCCTATTTCCGCCGTAAAGCAGTAATGCGTTTAGGTTCGAAGGGTGGGGTAGCCGTTGTAACTATACTGAGATCTAAGAACTTATATCTCGAGGTGGGTGGCGCATTTACGTTGTCTGTGGGCTCCAGTAACCACTTAGCGCCAGGTGGGCTCTGAGCTCGTCCATCCAAGCAATAAAAAAAAACATATCAATGAAATTTATTGTTAAAATGTTGAAATAGTCTTCTTATTGAAGCTTGTATGCCCGTAAATATAATAATTTTCTGCCGCACTGTGGATAGCTACTAGCGCCCTGCTCATTTCTGTCGCGAAGTAGCAGCTTGAAGGCTGGGAAAGCCGTTGCGCCATAGAGTCGAGGCTTAAAGCTCATGTCTCAAAATGCCGCCATTTACGTTCTATGAGCCCTGATACCCAGTTAATACCACATGGGCCGTGAGGTTATTCACTAGACCATAGACTCGATCCGTTGTGAAGACAATTGATATAATGTTATAGTTAAGTTATGTGCGCCTGTACAACAAAATCCCACAAGATGTTCAGAACCTACATATACATAGGTTTAAGAAAACTATTAAAGAACATCTGTGCAATAAAGCTTACTATAAAGTCAATGATTATCTAGAAGATTGCACAAAGTGGGAATGAGTTGCTCGCTCCGGGCATTTCAATATTGTAATAATTGTTATGTTATAATACTCATTATAAAAATGAATATTTAACAAAAAACTTACATTAAAAAAAAAATATTAAAAAAAAGACATGCCCGCTGAGTTTCTTGCCAATTCTTCTCAGGACGGAGACTGGTTCTTGTGAATTGGCGGTAGTTCTTTTGACGTTCAACAAGTATGTACTTTCATTTATGTTGAATAATTTTTTTTTTATTTGATTTGATTTGATTTTTAGATGTTTCATTATCTTCTTAGTTGTAACGATTTCAGATATTAATAAACAATTATTCTTTATTTATTTAAGATAAAAGTAGCTGGTTGAAAAATATTTATGTGGAGGAAGACTTCTATGCCTATGTACACAAGCCTAATGATGTTAACGTGAAAATACTATGAATCGTAATATCGCAATTTAGTTATTACACAATAAAGTTGCTTTTTATTAAGATCGAAGGGTAATTGGTGGCTCGAAGGCCCTTCCAGCTTCGTCAGAAACAGGTATGCGAGCACGGACTCGAGGGTGATGAGGGAGATGTGCTCCGCACTAAACGCTTCATTCCCCCATTTGCCTTTTCATGAGTTCTGTCTCATGCGAGGTTCGGACGTGGGTTGTTGAGCGACACAAGGTTTTAGTCAGTTCGACTCCGATATGCCCCGCCCTCTATCCCCAGGGGAGGGCGGAAGTCCGGCAATTTCCTCCTGGCCAAAAAAAAAATGTGAGCACTGGCTCAGCCAATATTGTGACGTGCATGAACCGTCCAAATAAATATTCACGTAAGGTCACATAAGGTCAAACTATGGTACTGGAGTGTATGACTGTACTTCGTGACAGGAAAAGGCGGAATATTGGTACCTACTCGGCAGATATCTGTTTTATCTTCTTTTTTGTTCTTTTTTTATTTTTTTCACTAAGTGGGGTCGGCACTGCGAATTTTTCTATTCACTTCTATCAGCCATAATCTGAACACACACTCCCCTCTCTCTCACATCGTCATTCACACACTCCATCCATGTCTTCTTCGGTCGACCTCTTCCACCTCTATCTTGCACTACCATTTCCATACATCTCCTAGTCACATGCATTTCCTCTCTACGCATCACATGACCATACCACGCTAACCGTCTTTAATTTGTCAATCACCGGGTCTACTTTCACACTTCCTCTGACATCTATTTTATATCATATTATAGTAAAATCACTTCGTCTTAACCATTAGATACGAGTTAGTTCAATTTAAATATTAATTTCAAAACATTCATATTAATGAACAAAAGTGCGAAAGCTTTTCAAAGCTCAAACAATTTCAGCTCCGTAAATGAGATCTAGGTTGAAAAACGTTTCTAGACTTCTGAGAGAATCATTCATCATACCGAAATACAATTACAGAATGATGAATTATACGAAGGGAGTCGCTTGATAATTCAAAGTTATTTTGAAACTTAGCGTATTAGAATGCGCTTATGCAAGGAAACAATGATAAAGATAACATTACGTACATGAACATAGCTTGGATTTACAGTTCCAGCAAAGATCGACGCGTAACAGTTCATAGTACCTTGGGTCATAAGTTTAATACACTATGCATATTACTGGTGGTGGGACCTCTTGTGAGTCCGCACGGGTAGGTACCGCCACCCTACCTATTTCTGCCGTGAAGCAGTAATGCGTTTCGGTTTGAAGGGTGGGGCAGCCGTTGTAACTATACTGAGATCTTAGAAATCATATCGCAAGCACCAGTATATAAATTAAAAAAACACACCTGAATTCGGTCTAAGCTCTATAATTTTACAATATACAATGTTTCGTGGCATGTTTGTTTCACAATCACCATATAAACATCCTAAACACGTTGTTACGTAGGTACATGAGCGATATTTTTCAAATAAATTCGTGCAGTAAATTTTCAGAGGGAGCCGAATGGTCGAGATGATCGTTCATAAGTTTGGGTCTTTGAATGTCCAACCGGGCACGTGACATCATTAAAGAGGACGTGAGCACTAACTAGCTTAGGGCCCGTACACACTGATATGCGCTTTAGAACTTTAATTACTGAGTTATAGGGAAATTTTATTTTGGTATTGTGAAAAAATGTGTTGTGGGGGGGAGGGTGACTTAAAATTGCACTCATCTGTTTCATTCTGTGGATGTCCTAAAAGAGATTCACCCAAGGATGGGCAATAGCTATCTCATAGTGTTGTTACGAGCTGTTTTTTTTGGGTCCCTACCTAAGCTTATAGCCTTGAGAGGCTATGTCAGCGTAGCCTGACAAGTAGGTGAGGTCACGGGGCTCAAGCCTGACAACATTGCTTACACTAACACTAGCAAGAGCAGTGCTTCGCTGAATCTAACACCGGATCGGAATCGCGACCCACTGAGAAGATCCGGCGAGAAGCTCATTGGGATATATCTATGAAATTCTCTGTGTGAGCTGTGTACTTCGTGTGCCTTTCATTAATTTACTTAACGCGTTCTTGTATACAGCAGTTTTTTATTTCTTTTAAATAAGATTTTCTTTGTTTCCCTCCACTACTATTCCATGTTTTTCATAACTTTGATGCTTCACGTACATTTCGTGACAAATAAATTTTTATTAGAAAAAAGCTTAATAAATTTGAATTAAAAATAGTGTAAGAAAAAAATTTTTTGTTGTAAAAAAACCGTGGGGTTCCTGGTATCAGCAGTTATAAATATTTTATGAACAGATATGAGTAGAAGGGTTATTTTGATAATATCCTGAAAAGCACCCCACGCTTTTTTTTTTATTATATTATTTATTTTTCATTTTTTAGTTGAATTTCAATTTTTACAAATTTTTTTAATAATGAATTGTCATCAGTCTTTTATAAGTATGCCAAATTTCGAGTTAATCCGACGTTTTGAAGGGGGTCAAAATCATGTTCAAAGATTCCGTTACAAACATACATACGTCTGAAGCTAATAAAAGCGTATTAAAATGTAAAGCAGTAAAAGTATTCTAGTTTACGTCACACATTCGACTTTAAGTGGTTATTCAAAACGAACGCGGCTAGATCAATAGTTTCGATAATTTTGCCCGGATCGGAGGCTCGCTCGCGATTTGAATTCTAAGCATGACGATAAGTCGAACGTCAGAATTTATTCTGATATCGAGATTTAACTGCGAAAGTTCGAAATAATTTGAATTGGAAACGAATTCTTTTAACCAAAATAAAATATTAATTACATTTTAAGCTATTGCATAGCTTCTATCGCGGGCCTTGGGCGTGGCGACTGAATCAAGAAATTCCGTAACGAAAATAACCTGACACCTCCACTACGCCTCCTATGTAGCTCGCGTTCAACACATTCACACGTTGCGCTTGTGTAGTGTTTGTGAATAAGCGCGCGGCGTGACGTCGCACTGCCGCATGCACATCATGAAAAGTCTGCTCATCTCTCCCTCGCGCGGTCTAGGTTATGAGTGTGAAGGGGACAGTTAGTGTTTTGCTTTTGTTCATGTTTTTAAATATAGCGTGGTCTTATTTTATTGTTGTTTTAATATTAAATTATTATTGTCGATTTATAATTGTATAAGTTGATAAAAAATGCTATGCAATAGCTTTACCGCGGCAGTCTCCGAATGCCACACGTGTTTTTTTATTTATATATTGCATAGATAGGTGGACGAGCTCACAGCCCACCTGATGTTAAGTGGTTACCGGAGCCCATAGGCATCTATAACGTAAATGCCGCCACTCACCTTGAGATATGAGTATAGTTACAACGGCAGCCCCACCCTTCAACCGAAAGGCATTACTGCTTCACGACCAAAATAGGCAAGGTGGTGGTACCTACTCGTACGGAATCACTAGACGTCCTACCACCAGTACTAATATAAAAATATTATTGGTAGGTCTTCGCAAGTGTTCAAGGAAACCTATTATTTACATTACTTTGTTAGTACGGATGAAGAACGTGGTAAAGATCTCCAAAAGACAAAGCGATTAAGCTGGAAATGATTTTAATGTTCAATGAACACAAAACAGTGATATAAGATTATTTATTTGGGGTGTGGTCTGGTCACGACGGGTTAGACGAGTTGAAATAATACGTCCATTCAGTTTGAAGGTCCGGTTTATTGTGTAAAAAGGTGTATTTAGTTAAAAGACAGTAAGACACTGGTGGTAGGACCTCTTGTGAGTCCGCACGGGTAAGTACCCCCACCTTGCTTATTTCTGCCGTGAAGCAGTAATGCGTTTCGGTTTGAAGGGTGGGGCAGCCGTTGTAACTATACTGAGACCTTAGAACTTATATCTCAAGGTGGGTGGCGCGTTTACGTTGTAGATGTCTATGGGCTTCATTAACCACTTCACATCAGGTGGGCTGTGAGCTCGTCCAACCATCTAAGCAATAAAAAAAAGACAGTAGTGCTGAAGAAGCACTTTAAATAAGGCTGTTTACATACTTGAATGGTTACACATTACATATCTATTGATTTTTCTTTAGCACTACTTCGCTTTAGAATATTTTTCTTAGAATTTTCTGGTCTATCATTATATTGGTGGTACGATATCGATATGATATTAAATCGATCTGTCCACCTCACGCAACAACTACGGAAAGATTAATTATTTAATTAAGCTTAAGCATTCAAACAAACGGCGCATCTATTGTTTAGTCGTTTAGTCGTCTTTGAAGTCGTCGTGGCCTTAAGGATAAGACGTCCGGTGCATTCTTATATAGCGATGCAACGATGTTCGAATCCCGCAGGCGGGTACCAATTTTTCTAATGAAATACGTACTTAACAATTGTTCACGATTGACTTCCACGGTGAAGGAATAACATCGTGTAATAAAAATCAAACCCGCAAAAATTCTAATTTGCGTAATTACTAATGGTAGGTCCTCTTCTGAGTCCGCGCGGGTAGGTACCACCGTCCTGCCTATTTCTGCCGTGAAGCAGTAATGCGTTTCGGTTTGAAGGGTGGGGCAGCCGTTGTAACTATACTGAGATCTTAGAACTTATATCTCAAGGTGTGTGGCGCATTTACGTTGTAAATGTCTATGGGTTCCAGTAACCACTTAACACCAGGTGGGCTGTGAGCTCGTCCACACATCAAGGCAATAAAAAAAAATAGTTGTTACTGACCCAAAGATACCAACATTATAAGGTTTAATTCTCGATTCCATTCTATAAAGTTATCCTAATCATCCCATCGGAACATGTGATGGCTTAATTATAAAAATCGTACCAACTATTTAGTCTCACAATACGCCCAGCGTCGTATTTTAAAAAGAACAA
>NW_021011514.1:230879-413493 GCF_003987935.1 Bombyx mandarina
ATTGAACGAACAGGTGGCAATGCGGCGCGATTACTACAGGACAAAGAAAAAGCACAACAAAACAGAAATTACGAAAAGAAACAAAACAAATAAATACTTGCAGGAAACCACTTTGTCGGCAGATGTACCACGAACACAGAAACAACAAAAGGAAACAAAACAAATAAAAACTTCCAGAAAGAGCACTTAGTCGGCAGATGTACCACAAACACAGGCCGCGCGAACAATGGCCGGGCTAACAAAAGCCGGGCGAACAAAGAAAGACCGGGCGATCGAGTGGACGATGAAGCCGTCCCACATAACGAATCCAATACATATGAATGCAATCCACTCTATTTAGGGATCCACGTTGACGCACAGTTCGCGCACCCCTGGAGCGTATACGTATGGAAACTTATACGCTCCTTACGGAGGTAAGAAGAGAGGGCCCTATGGTCGTCGGGTGTTTGAACCTTAATTTGAATGCCGTTAGCGCGGTTACGGGCATTCGTGAAATTAATATTTTTGGCCTTAAGGGCCAGGGAAACTCGTTCCCAGGCTGCCTTCTCTTGAAGGATTACCGGGGGACGGGGTGCTTGGATTTTTGCTTATTGTACTACCAGGGCCGAGCGAAGGTGTTAGCACGGGCAGGGGGAGCAACGGAGGGGGTCGGTGGACGGAGGCGCGACGCGTTCGCGGCTCTGCTTACTTTGGCGGCCGCGGGAGCTCGGGCTTCCGCAGCGCGCCTCTTACCTTTTTGGACTACTGTGAATCCATCAGTCGAGGGGGCGGGGGAAAGATCGACCTCCATGTCCGACTCCGAGTCGGATGAAGAGGAGGGCGCGGGCGACCCGCAGGCGGGCGTTTTAGAGGGCGCGGGGTTGACGGTCGCGACGGAGGCCACGGACAATCGCTCGGGGGCAGAGGACGGCGCGGGCGCGATGGAGGCCGCGGATGAACGCGTGGAACGGGCGACGTGTGCTGCGGATGAGCGCAGGGCTGGAACCGAGACCGCAGCGATCGACGCGGGAGCTTTGCTCGCGAGTATTGGGGACACGGGAGCGGCGGGCGCGACGGAGACCGCTTCTGAGTTCGCGGCGTGATTGGCCTTAAATTCTAAAAATTCGGCCGATAATGTCGGGTACCTCAGACGGAGGAATTCCGCGAACAGATCGATCGTGGACTCCATTATAACTGTCACGTGCCCAGGGGGGGCTACCCCGGGACTTAAAACACAC
Organism: Bombyx mandarina; assembly: GCF_003987935.1. Next base: position 232,097 of record NW_021011514.1, read on the forward strand.
TCGCCTTACGGCGAGGCCCCAAAATTATAATAATCACGATTAATTACGGCACACAACCGTCCGCTTACAAACGGGCCACTAAGTTGCCGAACGAATTCCAGGAATTTAGGGGTCCGCCCGTTCACAAACGGCGGTGCGACGCAATTAGCACAGGTAGTCACTTCCGAGAAAACACTTGGACGCCAGATGTGCCACGAACCGAGGTCGGGCGATCGAACGAACAATGAGCACGTCAGCACGCGGCGAGTGCTTGGATCGGAATGATCTTCAGAATCAGGTACAACTACCTAGCCTGTTTTTAGGGATCTTTTAAATCGAGTATAATCCAGACCTAATTCCATACTATAGAATGGAATATTTAAAAGTCTTTCCTGAAGGTTATAACGTGTTCTTCTAAAAAAAGGGTTCGAAAATATTAACAAGCTACTGGCAGCGGCTTAGCTATGCCCAATGGCGAACCCCTAGTTGTGTCGTATGTCTTCACAGGTAAGAAAACATAATGACATGACTTAACCGCAGTAGTACATCTCTGGGCAAGCCGGAGATGTTTATGCATTCGAAAGAAAAAAATACGATTGGTTTGAATTTTGACTCGAGTCCAAAATTGTTTTGCCACCACGATTTAGCAATCAGGCTACTAATCAGGACTTCTTTATTTATTTCATACATAGGCGAACAAAGTCAAGGCTTATATGACATCAAAGACCTCGCAACCTAATACAACTTCCGTTTGCTTCAAAGTTATTCCAAATTAACAAACTTGAGCCATTTCCTATATAAACAAAAAGAAGATAGTTTATTTTATATATGCATGGCTTTTCAATTGTCACGGGTGGATAAAGTTGGTTCGAGTATCACGCAAACTGGGATATCAGGATATTGGGTAAGAATGAACGCCAGAGTACAATGAACTTTCGCAGTTAACAAAACAGCTGTACTTACATCGTATATAGCTTTTGATGTCCCATTAAAATGTATTGCAAATCTTTTTTTTTTTTATTGCCCTTGTAGGCAGACGAGCATACGGCCCACCTGATGGTGAGTGGTTACCGTCGCCCATGGACTTCAGCAATGCCAGGGGCAGAGCCAAGCCGCTGCCTACCAAACCTAATAATCAATTCGTTTTTTTTTATTGCTTATGTGGGTGGACGAGCTCACAGCCCACCTGGTGTTAAGTGGTTACTGGAGCCCATAGACATCCACAGCATAAACGCGCCACCCACCTTGAGACACAAGTTCTAAGGTCTCAAGTATAGTTACTGTAGCGGACGTTTTCTTATTTAGATATTTATATTTGTGAGGAGGAAGATTTTTACAATAAAATAAAATAAAATTATGATGCAACTTTCATGGCTGACAGTTTATTCCAACTGACTTTAGAAACAAAATTTAAAAATTATAAAAATATAAATGACAGCTCTGTTGCTTTGCAACTAAACTTTTTACTGCGGTTCCAAACATGCCCCCNCACAAGATGTTCAGAACCTACATATACATAGGTTTAAGAAAACTATTAAAGAACATCTGTGCAATAAAGCTTACTATAAAGTCAATGATTATCTAGAAGATTGCACAAAGTGGGAATGAGTTGCTCGCTCCGGGCATTTCAATATTGTAATAATTGTTATGTTATAATACTCATTATAAAAATGAATATTTAACAAAAAAACTTATATTAAAAAAAAAATTAAAAAAAAAGACATGCCCGCCGAGTTTCTTGCCAATTCTTCTCAGGACGGAGGCTAGTTCTTGTGAATTAGCGGTAGTTCTTTTGACGTTCAACAAGTATGTACTCTCATTTATGTTGAATAAAATTTTTTTTTCATTATCTTCTTAGTTGTAACGATTTCAGATATTAATAAACAATTATTCTTTATTTATTTAAGATAAAAGTAGCTGGTTGAAAAATATTTATGTGGAGGAAGACTTCTATGCCTATGTACACAAGCCTAATGATGTTAACGTGAAAATACTATGAATCGTAATATCGCAATTTAGTTATTACACAATAAAGTTGCTTTTTATTAAGATCGAAGGGTAATTGGTGGCTCGAAGGCCCTTCCAGCTTCGTCAGAAACAGGTATGCGAGCACGGACTCGAGGGTGATGAGGGAGATGTGCTCCGCACTAAACGCTTCATTCCCCCATTTGCCTTTTCATGAGTTCTGTCTCATGCGAGGTTCGGACGTGGGTTGTTGAGCGACACAAGGTTTTAGTCAGTTCGACTCCGATATGCCCCGCCCTCTATCCCCAGGGGAGGGCGGAAGTCCGGCAATTTCCTCCTGGCCAAAAAAAAAATGTGAGCACTGGCTCAGCCAATATTGTGACGTGCATGAACCGTCCAAATAAATATTCACGTAAGGTCACATAAGGTCAAACTATGGTACTGGAGTGTATGACTGTACTTCGTGACAGGAAAAGGCGGAATATTGGTACCTACTCGGCAGATATCTGTTTTATCTTCTTTTTTGTTCTTTTTTTATTTTTTTCACTAAGTGGGGTCGGCACTGCGAATTTTTCTATTCACTTCTATCAGCCATAATCTGAACACACACTCCCCTCTCTCTCACATCGTCATTCACACACTCCATCCATGTCTTCTTCGGTCGACCTCTTCCACCTCTATCTTGCACTACCATTTCCATACATCTCCTAGTCACATGCATTTCCTCTCTACGCATCACATGACCATACCACGCTAACCGTCTTTAATTTGTCAATCACCGGGTCTACTTTCACACTTCCTCTGACATCTATTTTATATCATATTATAGTAAAATCACTTCGTCTTAACCATTAGATACGAGTTAGTTCAATTTAAATATTAATTTCAAAACATTCATATTAATGAACAAAAGTGCGAAAGCTTTTCAAAGCTCAAACAATTTCAGCTCCGTAAATGAGATCTAGGTTGAAAAACGTTTCTAGACTTCTGAGAGAATCATTCATCATACCGAAATACAATTACAGAATGATGAATTATACGAAGGGAAACGCTTGATAATTCAAATCTATTTTGAAACTTAGCGTATTAGAATGCGCTTATGTAAGAAAACAATGATAAAGATAACATTAAGTACATGAAAATAGCTTGGATTTACAGTTCCAGCAAAGATCGACGCGTACCAGTTCATATGTCACCTAATTATGCACACTACCTTGAGTCATAAGTCTAACACACTATCCATATTACTGGTGGTAGGACCTCTTGTGAGTCCGCACGGGTAGCTACCACCACCTCGCCTATTTCTACCGTGAAGCATTAATAATGGTGGTAGGACCTTTGGTGAGTCCGCGCGGGTAGGTACCACCGCCCTGCCTGTTTCTGCCGTGAAGCAGTAACGCGTTTCGGTTTGAAGGGTAGGGCAGCTGTTGTTATTATACTGAGATCTTAGAACTTATATCTCAAGGTGGGTGGCACATTTACGTTATAAATGTGTATGGGCTCCAGTAACCACCAAACGCTTTTTTTTTTTTTTTATTGCTTGAGATATGAGTTCTAAGATCTCAGTATAGTTACAACGGCTGCCCCACCCTTCAAACCGAAACGCATTACTGCTTCACGGCAGAAATAGGTAGGGTGGCGGTACCTACCCGCGCGGACTCACAAGAGGTCCTACCACCAGTATATAAATAAATAAAACACACCTGAATTCGGTCTAAGCTCTACAATTTTACAATATACAATGTTTCGTGGCATGTTTGTTTCACAATCACCATATAAACATCCTAAACACGTTGTTACCTACATGAGCGATATTTTTCAAATAAATTCGTGCAGTAAATTTTCAGAGGGAGCCGAATGGTCGAGATGATCGTTCATAAGTTTGGGTCTTTGAATGTCCAACGGCGCACGTGACGTCATTAAAGAGGACGTGAGCACTAACTAGCTTAGGGCCCGTACACACTGATATGCGCTTTAGAACTTTAATTACTGAGTCATTAGGGAAATTTTATTTTGGTATTGTGAAAAAATGTGTTATGCTCAGGATGCGTGGGGGGTGACTTAAAATATCATCTGTTTTATTCTGTGGATGTCCTAAAAGAGATTCACCCAAGGATGGGCAATAGCTATCTCATAGTATTATTACGAGCTGGTTTTTTTTGCGTCCCTGCCTAAGCTTATAGCCTTGAGAGGCTATGTCAGCGTAGCCTGACAAGTAGGTGAGGTCACGGGGCTCAAACCTGACAAAATGGCTAACACTAACCCTAACAAGAGCAGTGCTTCGCTGAATCTAACACCGGATCGGAATCGCGACCCACTGAGAAGATCCGGCGAGAAGCTCATTGGGATATATCTATGAGATTCTCTGTGTGAGCTGTGTACTTCGTGTGGCTTTTATTAATTTACTTGACGCGTTCTTGTACACACCACTTTTTATTTCTTTTAAATAAGATTTTCTAATTTGTTTCCCTCCACTACTATTCCATGGTTTTCATAACTTTGATGCTTCACGTCCATTCCGTGACAAAGAAAAATTTTATTAGAAAAATGTTAATAAATTTGAATTAAAAATAGTGTAAGAAAAAATGATTTTGTTGTAAAAAAAAAGCGTGGGGTGCCTGGTATCAGCAGTTATAAATATTTTATGAGCAGATATGAGTAGAAGGGTTATTTTGATAATATCCTGAAAAGCACGCCACGTTTTTTTTTATTATATTATTTATTTTACATTTTTTAGTTGAATTTCAATGTTTACAATATTTTGTTTTAATATTGAATTGTCATCTGTTCTTTATAAGTATACCAAATTTCGAGTTAATCCGACGTTTTGAAGGGGTTCAAAATCATGTTCAAAGATTCCGTTACAAACATACATACGTCTGAAGCTAATAAAAGCGTATTAAAAAGTAAAGCAGTAAAAGTATTCTAGTTTACGTCACACATTCGACTTTAAGTGGTTATTCAAAACGAATGCGGCTAGATCAATAGTTTCGATAATTTCGCCCGGATCGGGGGCTCGCTCGCGATTTGAATTCTAAGCATGACGATAAGTCGAACGTCAGAATTTATTCTGATATCGAGATTTAACTGCGTAAGTTCGAAGTAATCTGACTTCGAAACGAATTCTTTTAACCAAAAATAAAAATATTAATTACATTTTAAGCTATTGCATGGCTTCTCCGCTTGGGCGTGGCGACTGAATCAAGAAATTCCGTAACGAAAATAACCTGACACCCCCACTACGCCTACTATGTAGCTCGCGTTCAACACATTCACACGTTGCGCTTGTGTAGTGTTTGTGAATAAGCGCGCGGCGTGACGTCGCACTGTCGCATGCACATCATGAAAGGTCTGCCCATCTCTCCCTCGCGTGGTCTAGGTTATGAGTGGGAAGGGGACAGTTAATGTTTTGATTTTGTTAATGTTTATAAATATAGCGTGGTCTTATTTTATTATTGTTTTAATATTAAATTATTATTGTCGATTTATAATTGTATAAGTTGATAAAAAATGCCATGCAAAAGCTTTACCGCGGCAGTCTCCGAGTGCCACACGTGTTTTTTTATTTATATATTGCATAGATGGGTGGACGAGCTCACAGCCCACCTGATGTTAAGTGGTTACCGGAGCCCATAGGCATCTATGACGTAAATTCCGCCACTCACCTTGAGCTATGGGTATAGTTACAACGGCTGCCCCACCCTTCAACCGAAAGGCATTACTGCTTCACGACCGAAATAGGCAAGGTGGTGGTACCTACTCGTACGGACTCACTAGACGTCCTACCACCAGTAATAATATAATAATATTATTGATAGGTCTTCACAAGTGTTCAAGGAAACCTATTATTTACATTACTTTGTTAGTACGGATGAAGAACGTGGTAAAGATCTCCAAAAGACAAAGCGATTAAGCTGGAAATGATTTTAATGTTCAATGAACACAAAACAGTGATATAAGATTTTCCTATTTATTTGGGGTGTTATCTGGTCACGATAGATCAGACGAGTTGAAATAATACGCCAATCAGTTTGAAGGTCCGGTTTATTGTGTAAAAAGGTGTATTTAGTTACAAGACAGTAAGACACTGGTGGTAGGACCTCTTGTGAGTCCGCACGGGTAAGTACCACCGCCCCGCCTATTTCTGTCGTGATGCCGTAATGTGTTTCTGTTTGAAGGGTGGGGCAGCCGTTGTAGCTATACACCTTGGAATTTATATCTCAAGGCGTGTGGCGCATTTCCGTTGTAGATGTATATGGGCTCCAGTAACCACTTCACATCAGGTGGGCTGTGAGCTCGTCCACACATCTAGGCAATAAAAAAAAGGCTGTTTACATACTTGAATGGTTACACACTACATATCTATTGATTTTTCTTTAGCACTACTTCGCTTTAGAATATTTTTCTTGGAATTTTCTGGTCTATCATTATATTGGTGGTACGATATCGATATGATATTAAATCGATCTGTCCACCTCACGCAACAACTACGGAAAGATTAATTATTTAATTAAGCTTAAGCATTCAAACAAACGGCGCATCTATTGTTTAGTCGTTTAGTCGTCTTTGAAGTCGTCGTGGCCTTAAGGATAAGACGTCCGGTGCATTCTTATATAGCGATGCAACGATGTTCGAATCCCGTAGGCGGGTACCAATTTTTGTAATGAAATACGTACTTAACAATTGTTCACGATTGACTTCCACGGTGAAGGAATAACATCGTGTAATAAAAATCAAACCCGCAAAAATTCTAATTTGCGTAATTACTAATGGTAGGTCCTCTTCTGAGTCCGCGCGGGTAGGTACCACCGTCCTGCCTATTTCTGCCGTGAAGCAGTAATGCGTTTCGGTTTGAAGGGTGGGGCAGCCGTTGTAACTATACTGAGATCTTAGAACTTATATCTCAAGGTGTGTGGCGCATTTACGTTGTAAATGTCTATGGGTTCCAGTAACCACTTAACACCAGGTGGGCTGTGAGCTCGTCCACACATCAAGGCAATAAAAAAAAATAGTTGTTACTGACCCAAAGATACCAACATTATAAGGTTTAATTCTCGATTCCATTCTATAAAGTTATCCTAATCATCCCATCGGAACATGTGATGGCTTAATTATAAAAATCGTACCAACTATTTAGTCTCACAATACGCCCAGCGTCGTATTTTAAAAAGAACAATTAAAATATATGTATAAAGTTAGACACAAAAAATCCTCAAGTGTCAGACAAATATTGTCCCAGCTTGTGCGGGAGTGTAGGCATGTCGTTTAGTGGGTAGGACCCTAAATACCATCTTTAGGCTGCGATTAGCTCCCAATAATTGCGGATCGCGGCACATACTGACAGACCAACTGACTGACTGACTGACTGAGACTCACTGACTGAGACGGACGGAATGAGTGTCTGACACGGAATGCCACAACTCTGTCCACGTACCGCCATTTTATATTGTGGCATTACGGAGTCTACCCTACATTTTTGTGATATTTATCAAAACAACATTTCATCATTTAAAATAATAGTCAAAACCACCGTCTTAATATTACTAAAAGTCGTTATCCACGACGTATAGATAAAAATGTTCTGGCCACTCTTATCAATAACTGGTCTACAAACGAAGTACAAAGTTAAAATATTAATCTCGAAACAATCCAGTAAAACAATTTTAATATCGCGTTAATTTCGTAAAACGCAATTGAACTACTTTTGTCTAATTTTCGTAGAACGGCGTACTCAAATTCAGTAATTAAATTTGATGGATATAAATTTTTCAAGCACCCAGTTATCTACAAAATGAAATTTGAATGACGCACGCTTTTTTTGCCTACCGAAGCTAATGGTCTTAAGAGACCATATCAGCGTAACCAAATGAGTAGGTGATCTCACGGGGCTCAAACCTGACGTTGTTGGTAACACGAAGCCTAGCAAGAGCCGTGCTTCGCAGAATCTACCACCGGATCGGACACGCGGCCCACTGAGAAGATCCGGCGAGAAACTCAGTGGGCTGTATCTGTGGGTTAACTTACTCGCCGAGCCCTTCGTCGCAAGCGACGGGTTCAACGAGGACGATGACCGGTGCGGCAAGTCCGTGATTGGCAAACCTATAAAAATAACAATTAAACATCTTTCGCGCAGCAATGGCAAAATTCAATAATTCAATCAAAGACGAACAGATTGAATTTTGTTGTTATTATCTGAATTTGTGTAAGTTAAGATAGTCAAGCCGTCTTCATATAATAATATGATTAGATTGACATTAGCTCTTGTAAACATCTTGGCTAACATCTTCTTAATTGCTGTTTGAAGAGACGCTCTTCATTCGTAAATACGACGATAAGACGTATTATGACTCTAAATGGTGGCTCTGATTTCTATCATTAAGCCACCCCGCGTTCCAATGGAAAGACTAGGATGACTTTCTCAAATGCAATCAAGAACTGTTATAATCTGTGGCGTTAGTAATGTTAGGACAAAGCAATATTTGACAGATGCCTGAATTACGCTAACGAAATTTTCAAGATAACCTTACATAAATACAAGTTCCGAACAACAATATTCGGGATGTAGGTCTACCATGCAGTAATACTAACCCACAGACACAGCCACACTGAGTTTCTCGCCGGATCTGCTCAGTGGGTCGCGTTTCTCATCTGGTGGTAGATTCTGCAAAGCACGGCTCGTGGAAGATCTTCCATGTGTCATTAACCTCCTCAAACTCCTAACTTCATCTCTAACTTACCAAATACCTTTAGACCAGCCACAACCAAACAACAGATGCGTGGTTGAAAATAAATGATTTTGTTTTTCAATGAGTCTATACAGCGTGTTCTCTTGCATTTTGTAGTGTTACATACAACAATGTTACCTAACGAGGATATTTTAGAGCGAGGTCCCAACTGAAAAGCGAATTCAGAACGTTCAACGCCGGTTGAATATCAATGTAAACCGCTTTTAGCCACAAAATGATTGTAGCTTGTCGTGTAGATTGGGTATTTCTGTAATGACGGGCACGCGGGCTTGTAGAGTCAATGATGCTGTTAGTGATTTTGGTTAATATAGAATTAGCAGAAGAGCTAATTAACTATTTGGGCAAAAACAAAAAACGAAGTTCTCAGAATCTTCAGAATCTTTTTTTTTTTTTTTTTTTTTTTATGATTGAGAGATTACTGGTGGCCCNATTGTTTTGCCACCACGATTTTGCAATCAGGCTACTAATCAGGACTTCTTTATTTATTTCATATATAGGCGAATAAAGTAACGGCTCATATGACATCAAAGACCTCGCAACCGCCGCCGAAATATGAAGTCATTTACCCGATACAACTTCAGTTAGCTTTAAAGGTATTCCAAATTAACAAACTTGAGCGATTTCCTATATAAACAAAAATAAGATAGTTTATTTTATATATGCAGAGCTTTTCAATCGTCACGGGTGGATAAAGTTGGTTCGAGTATCACGCAAACTGGGATATCAGGATATTGGGTAAGAATGAACGCCAGAGTACAATGAACTTTCGCAGTTAACAAAACAGCTGTACTTACATCGTATATAGCTTTTGATGTCCCATTAAAATGTATTGCAAATCTTTTTTTTTTATTGTGCCCTTGTAGGCAGACGAGCATACGGCCCACCTGATGGTGAGTGGTTACCGTCGCCCATGGACTTCAGCAATGCCAGGGGCAGAGCCAAGCCGCTGCCAACCAAACCTAATAATCAATTCGTTTTTTTTTATTGCTTAGATGAGTGGACGAGCTCACAGCTCACACCTGGTGTTAAGTGGTTACTGGAGCCCATAGACATCCACAGCGTAAACGCGCCACCCACCTTGAGAGACACAAGTTCTAAGGTCTCGAGTATAGTTACGTATGTTGTATATTGTTGATATTTTTTTTAAGGTAATTGGAGTGAAATGGAATTTGCCATAGCAAGCGATGTTTGATTTGACATTTATACAATCGCTACCAAATTTCAAAGTATCAGCCGTTGGGCCAATCAGAAAATATCATCAAAATGGATTCAGCCGTTTTGGAGTTTATGCGGAACCTACAAACATATAGACTATTATTATACACCAGCTGGTGCCAAGTGCTCTACATCTAAAAACCATATTAGCAACGGCACTATACATATAGACTGAAGACTGAGTAGAATCTTAAGAGCAAATAAATCTATATAAGTACCTTTTTAGATCGTTCTTGAGTATATATCATCTGAACTTAATGACACGTTCATGATGTCGAAAGGTTTTTTCTTCGAACACTTTAAGAGCGCATTCGTTTTCTATTAATCTTAAAACTATTATTCTGCTGCAACTATACGGAAAGAACGAACAACAATATCTCCCATAGATGTCCCTATAGGACTAAAATAATTAATATGATTATCATATATTATAGGAGATCAAACTTCAAATTACATGATCATAGTTTCCATTTTTTTCCCTTCCTCATCGTTGGTAGTCTAAGGGCTATTACAACTTTGCGTGGACAGGTAGAGGAGGTCATGGGCTCAACCTGAGAGAGTTGCTAACACTAGCCCTAGCAAGAGCAATTTCTAAGTTAGCTAGACCTTGTGCTAAGTATATAATAAGACCTCAAACATGTTTTCTTCAAGGTGCATAAATCCTACAGCTTGAGATAAATGACTAGACACTGAGAATGGGTCTTATCCTATTATTAATAGGCTTGGAATTTCCCTGCGCGATCGTATCAGAACTGAGGAGAACTGCAGGAAAACAATAGTAGCCGGTACAGCCCGAAGGATTGCGAGGCTTAAGAGGCAATGAATAGGGTATTTTTTTGCAGAGCAGATGGCCAATAGCACAAAACTTTCGTATGGTGCGTACCGAGAGGTGCAATGTGGGTAGATAATATGTTAGACTAATATGTGTAGATAATATGTGTAGACTCTCACAAAGTGGTCAGGAGCCCCGATTAAAGTCGACAGAATCTGTTAAATGCGGTCAACGTAAATTTATTCTGGAGAACATTGAGAGAAGATAGGGAATATCCAACAGTAGAATGTAGAGTCTATAAGCTGATGATGACATGGTACAGTTAATTATTTAGGAATTTCTATACAAAGTAAAATATTAAGCTGGTATTACTGGGCATATTGAGTTCATCACAGATTGCTAACGCCATCCCGCATATTTCTGCCGCAATGCGATCCAGTTTGATGACATTTATATTGGTTCTATGAGTTCTGATCACACGAGCCTTAGCTCGCACAATACAAAAAAAAATTATGACCCAAAACCGCACGGCCCAATTCAATAAATCGTCTTGACGCGGGCTCAAAACATTCTGGTCGTTTTAAAATTTATTAGCAAACAAAAGTCGTAAAGCACACGGGCCTGTGGGGCATAAAAACAGCCTGATAGCAACCCTTGTTTAGGGGTTAAATAACGGCCTAATCGCTTATACGTCGGCCCCGATAGTTCCGAAGTTTCGTTTGATTTCGAACAAGCTGTAAAAGCCTACAAGTTCGTCTCCTCTTATCCGGTGCGTGAGGGTTGAAGCTTGTTATCCGCAAATTCGCGCTTTTTTTTTCAAGTCTTTGTTCCGGTATTTTCATTGATCAGACAAGTTTGCTTATTACGGAAAACTTAAACTCACTCCTCGGTGAGAAAGACTGAAGTTTGGAATTAGCATTTAAATGTGATTCGATTCAATATGAGAAGAAAACATACCCACAAATATGGTTTATTAACATTGCAGTGTAGATTAAAAGAAGTAACTTCGTTTCGAGCTTTAGAGCTTTCAGTATTCGATTGCGATATGCTGCATCATCATCTAAAGGTCTACAGCCGCTTAGCTTAGTCATGTTCAGATTTCATTGGTCTTAAGGTCTAATGCCATTCGACCACCATAGTTGGAGTCTACCACCAGCAAACATGACTAAAGGTCTCTTTGTTCTCGTGAAAAAAATCGTTTTGGCCAACCCCGCGAAGGCGATTCTGAATGGTATAATAGTTTATTACGATATATGCCAGAGAAGGTACATATTTGAAGCATTATTAGCACATACTATTTTTGTTATTGAAATTAATTTTCCCTAACATTACTTCCTCGCAAAAAAAACAGTTCGGTAGAAAGAATTTACTCTGTATTCGGTGAAACGAAATCACAACCAGACTCCACATTACGTATGTACATTTGTGATGTAGACAGATCTCTGCGTTTCGTGGTACTATTCTTTATTCGATAAACTGGAGACTTTGCGAGTTCAATATTATTAGCGGCGGTCAATCGTTGCGGTGAAAAGACGCTTCTTGGATAGTTTCAAGGACCTGGGCTATAGGAACTTGTTCAGTTGCGTCGCTAGCATTACTAGTCATGGACGATATGGTCACTCCTGATGAAGTGTTAAGTTTGGCGGTTTTTTCCTGGTGGTCAAGAATGCTGTGATTCCATTTAAGTATATAATAACAAATCTATTCATTTTTGTTGCGAAGCATCGGTACGTACCGGTATTGTTTTGTTTTACCTAATTACCGATAGCCTCGAGGGGCTATTTCAGTTTCAACGGATGGCTAGGGAGACTCTGCTAACATCTGCCCTAGCAAGAGCAGTGCTTTGCTGAATTTAGCACCCAATCGAAATTGCGACCCTCTGAGAAGATTAGGCAAAAAAATAGCGGGTTGTGTACATGGGTTAGGTTGGCGAGAAACTCATTTGAACTCTTCGATCGACTCTCTTCTAATTGACGAGTTCAACGAAAACGGTGACCGGTGCTCGGAATGTCTAAAAGTGCCAAAAGTAGATCTAGATCGGAAATAATCTAAGCAGTACGATGGCCATTTAAATATTGATTGGGGCTTAGATTTATTTTTAACTCTCTCTCTCTTCGATCGGTCCCTCACTGCTGAGGACCGTGACTCTGTCTGATTCCGTCAACCAACTGTCTCCATCGATCTCGTCTTGTAGCTTGGTGGAGTGTGTCACTGACAGGTACCCTTGGTTGCTCCGCTATTTGGTCCGACCATCGTTTGGGACCTCTACCCCTAGGCCTTTTTCCCTGTATTTTACCGGTCACCACAAGGCGTTCCAAACTGCTGGTATCCATATGGTATTTTTAACGTGAATGCCCAAAATCTATATTCCTCTTAGACCCATCTTAGACCCTTAAGCTGTTAATCGGTTTGAGATGTACGGATAAATCGTATTGCAAGACAAAGATAAAGGAAAATACTTTTGTGTCAGAATCAGGCTCTCTGATATTCCTTCGTTTGGCGCATACAAAATGTATGTTATGCTAAATATTTGATATCCTGTTCTGTTTCAAATTAGAAAAAAAACAGGCACACACACACACGTACTGTACGTTTGTTTATTTACGGATAATAAATAAAGTATTGCTCTGCCGGATGCAGTGAGAAGTGCTCCAACTTTAAACTGCTTTAAATAGTGGTGAAGGAACATTACCTATCCGCCTAGTGTTGTATGCTTGTTTATGCATTACCCTTACTGTTTTTTTATTATGTGTATTTAAGTATATTTGATTTTAAATCATATGATGAATTCATATTGTGTTTAACGGTATAAATATATTTATTGTATGTAAATGTGTTGTTAATAGTATACTGCAACATACCTGCTGTATCTTTATCTGTCCAGAATTTCGGGTAATTAAACGTTTGTCTGGAAGAGATCGCTTTTAGCGATAAGACCGCCTATAGTACAAACGAATCTGCTTGTTGACTGTTTTCTGATGTTAATTGTGTTTTGGTGAGCAATAAAGTATGTTCTCTCTCTCTCTCTCTCTCTTTCTCTCTATATTGCAGTCAAAGTAGGGTAAACAAATTAGCTTAAGACACTTTAAGAACCGAACTTAATCGTAAAGATCAGTCTTAAGATTTGATGTTAATTTTATTCATTTTATTGTGTTACTATTATTATAGTGAAGCAAAATGATATCATATTGTGAATATTACCATCCGCGTTAATAGTTTTTTTTTTGTTTCCTACCTAATCGTTAGTAGGTTAAAGGGGTATTCCTACACGTAGACTAGTAGGGTTGCTCACGGGGTTCAACCAGGATGGATTTGGTAACACTAGCCCTAGCAAGAGCAGCGCTTTGCTGAATCTACTACCGGATCGGAATCGCGACCCAGTGAGAGCATTCGGTGAGATACTCAGTGGGTTATGTTTTTGAGTTTTGGTTTACTCAAGGTTGAAATTTCAATCGGGTAATATCCGTTCCATCAAACTAAAAGACATGACACTTCAGAAATAGGCAGCCTGGTAATCATTCTGAAAGCTCACAAATATCCATTACATATAAACCTTAAGTGTGATTCGTATTATGAATAGTTTAACCCTGAAAAAGTGGAATCAGCTTAACCACCACCCTGCCTATTTCTGCCGTGAAGCAGTAATGCGTTTCGGTTTGAAGGGTGGGGCAGCCGTTGTAACTATAATTGAGACCTTAGAACTTATATCTCAAGGTGGGTGGCGCATTTACGTTGTAGATGTCTATGGGCTCCAGTAACCACTTAACACCAGGTGGGCTGTGAGCTCGTCCACTCATCTAAGTAATAAAAAAAAGCTGTAATGCGTTTTTTTCAACTTGAAGCAGAGAAACTTTGAAAAAGCTTATAAGTCAACTTGACATAAAGGATAAGACGAGCAGTGTACTCGCATCGAGCGATCCGGATATGCCGGTGTTCATATCCTGCAAAGAGGGATGATTTTTTAAAAAAGAACAATATGTATAACAAGAACTCGACTTATGTTTACCAATTACAAATTACTGTACAAGTGAGATGTACACCTCAAAGTGAGTAGCAGCAATCACGTTGTTCAAGTCAACTTACAAGCTTTTTCAAAAGCTCTTTGATTTAAGTAAAAAAAAAGCGTACTACGGCTGATTTCGACTGGAATTTCGGAAATTAACCTGTCCTTAATACAAATCGCACTTACGATTGTATGTAATGGAAATTTGTCCATGAGGTCTGGTCCATCGCTCACCATCCATCCATCTATCCAATAATCTATACTAATATTATAAAGAGGAAAGATTTGTTTGTTTGTTTGTATTGAATAGGCTCCGAAACTACTGAACCGATTTGAAAAATTATTTCACTGTTTGGAAGCTACACTATTCCCGAGTGACATAGGCTATAATCTTTTTTGAAAAAAATTAGGAATCCTTACTAAAACTCCAATAATTTAACCAAAGGTGTAAAAAAATATTCTTTACATCGCGTGCCCTGCGAAAACTATTGACGATAGAATAAAAGAATGTATTACGACTTTGTAGATCACATTATTATTTACAAAGAATGTTGCGACAGCATATTTTATGTCTAATTATTATAGTTGTGCTACAATGAGTGTCCTTTTATTTAAAACTAGCGACCCGCCCTCGCTTCGCTTCGGAAACATTAAAACACACATGAAACAAAAAAAAAATTAATAAAAATAAAAAAAGTAGCCTATGTTCATCAGGGACAATGTTGGCTTCTAATGGAAAAAAAAATTTTCAAATCGGTCCAGTAGTTTCGGAGCCTATTCGAAACAAACAAACAAACAAATCTTTCCTCTTTATAATATTACTAGGCGGCTATTGGTTCCGTAAGCCCATAGTATTGAGATTTGAAATTTAAGTGCAATTCGCATAGAAATAACAGCTATGCTCATTAGATTAGTATTAGTATTAGTATTAGTATACACAACGTCAAATATCGTTGAAATTTCTGTTAAAGACCCTAGCGGAGCCGGAGCGGGCCGCTAGTAATAAATAAAAAAGAAGTTTCTAGAAAACAACAATTACAACGTGCCTCGAAAGCATTCTGTTAATTATTCAAATTTCGAAAGTTAATTTAAAACAAAAAGCGTCTGAAACGTATTCTGAAAGTCTAAAGTTTGGTTTTCTATTTTTTATTAATTTTTTTTTTTATTGCTTAGTTGGATGGACGAGCTCACAGCCCACCTGATGTTAAGTGGTTACTGGAGCCCATAGACATCTACAACGTAAATGCGCCACCCACCTCGAGATATAAGTTCTAAGGTCTCAGTATAGTTACAACGGCTACCCCACCCTACGAACCGAAACGCATTACTGCTTCACGGCGGAAATAGGCGGGGTGGTGGTACCTACCCGTGCGGACTCCCAAGAGGTCCTACCACCAGTGATTACGCAAATTATAATTTTGCGGGTTTGATTTTTATTACACGATGTTATTAAAACAATGTTCACTTAAAAATGGATAAGACTTTGATTTTGCAAAGAAACGCTACTACAGGCATTATTTAAGTCTACAAAAGCTGCATTGTCAGTCATGCAGCTCGGATAGGGTCTAAAAACATAGATACAAAAAACCTGGAAGGCTCTTGTGAGTATCGCTAAAATTGCTCAGAGTAAGGTAGGACATCAGAAACAACGTATCAAGACCTGTTTGTAAACCTACAATGGCAGTTGACAATGAGCTCCACGACTCAAAATAAGGATCGACAATAGACAGTATCGATAAGCAGCGGATTGGCTGTGCCCCTGACACTGCTGAAGTTCATAGGCGACGATAACCACTCACGATGAGTTGGTACTGTTGAATTTGTAGGTCCTCTTAATAAAATTCTGGTCTAAATTTGTGACACGACTATAATTATTTTACAATCGCTGATTACAAGATGCCGTGGCCGAAATTGTATTTGAATTACAAAATTTATGCACGTACGCTTAGCGAGTGTCCTTGGAGAAGTGGCCGGCGGCCGCGCTCCCAGCCGCGAGCCGAAACCTCCCTCCCCACGCCTCTCCACTGAGGAACGGCTAGTGATGTGCCGGAACATCCTCCTGTTGCTTCCAATGAAGACACTATGCATTAAATTCTCTTATCTTAGTCCACAAAGGGAATACAATAAAGAGGAAATCGGTCGACTTTCATCCAAGAGAAATTGTTGACCCGGACTACGACAACGTCCGATATTACTGTCGAAAATACTTCCGATTTCGGGGTCAACGTGTAATTATCTCGTATTTGTGTCATCACAAATGCACAACAATTTCCCTTCGTTTGCCGCTGGGGACGCTGTTAACTCCTTACATATTTGAGTTAACTTTCACGCGATCGAGAAGTAAAAAAATTCGCACTAAGCACAGAAATTAAATCTAAAGTTGGACGAATCGAGAATGCTAGTCTAGTTGGATTCGGAAGGTTACCTCTTCAATCATACTAAAGGCTTAAGTAGCAATGGTAATGACCACCAGTGAAGCAGCCATTTTTGAAGGAAAATAGGATTGATGTATGAGTTTATTATAATAATAATAACATTGTAATTACTGGGAATAAGTCATCCACATCTGGCCCCAAAAGAGAATTCCCTGTATATGGGAACCAGAGACTCATATTCGTATAAATATATAGATATGAAACATTCAGGTAAAGACAAAAAAGTCTGTTTATCACGCAAATGTTTGCCTGATGCGGGAACCCATGACGGTCATCCCAGGAGCCTGTGCAAAACTTTAATTATTGAGATTTGAGCTTGAGCTTGGATGCTGCAAACTCAACAAAAAGATTAATTAAAACGCTTGGTACATCTAGATTTCGAATTTTAAGAGCTGCGTCAGTTCTAAAGAGTAAGACAGAGTACAATAAAGAGCTTTGCTACCAATAAAGTTCGTGATACACCGGGTAATATACTTTCGCAAAACCAGTAAAGCTTTGTTGCCCCATTTCCTTTTGTTAAGACACCCGTGAGCTTATCGACTAAGTTTAAAATAGTTAATTTGAACACTTGTTTTTACTATAATTAAACCTTTTTTCCTACCTAAGCTGAGAGCCTTGAGAGGCTATTTCAGCGTAACCTTAACTAGTAGGTGAGCTCACGGGGCTCAAACCTGGCGACGTTGCTAACACGAACCTTAGCAAGAGCCGTGCTTCGCAGAATCTACCACCGGATCGGAAACGCGACCCACTGAGAAGATCCGGCGAGAAACTCAGTGGGCTGTGTCTGAGGGTAATTAAACCTAAACTATAGTTTAAAATATTTGCTACTGTTTGATTGCTGCTATAACGAGAAAAGAACAGCTATACATACGTCTCACCTGATGGTAATTGGCCATCGTAAGACACGGATCTCAGTACTGTTAGAGTCGCAGCAAAACTTCAGCTAGTATAGCTAATGGTTATAACATGTGACGCTTGCTACAATGACTGAAGTGACAATATTGGGATTGAAATACTAAGACGCCTACTGTCTTCTCTTCCAATATTTACCCAAAGAATTTCAAGAGAAAAGAAATAATGTCGATTAAAAAAAATGCTGTTTTACAAATTTTCTTTTAAGTAATACAGTTGAGATTTCAACGGTAGCGTTATTAGTTTTGTGAAAATTTAACGCAAGAGTGACGGTGCTTTTTCTTCTACTTAATCGTTACAGTGTTGATAGAATAGTCATGCTCATTGGATCGCACAGATTTAATTTGCAATGCCATCGCTGTAAAATTAATATCCTATAACTTCGTAATGAAATCCTGAATTCACTAGCCAAATCATTAACCAAAATTACTGTGACAACCTGGAGCGATTCATAGTTATGGGTAAAGTGGAAACCGATCAAGGGTTTGGAGTCCAAAAAGGTGTTGGGATAAAGTGTCCAAGTATTAAGGCAAGAGTCCGAGCAAGACACTTCATTGTACCACTTTCTTTTTCCTACCTAAGCTGATAGCCTTGAGTGGCTATATCAGCGTAACTTTAACTAGTAGGTGAGCTCACGGGGCTCAAACCTGGCGACGTTGCTAACACGAACCTTAGCAAGAGCCGTGCTTCGCAGAATCTACCAACGGATCGAAAACGCGACCCACTGAGAAGATCCGGCGAGAAACTTAGTGGGCTACTGTACCACTGAATGACATAAGTGGCTATAGATCCCAAGAAAAGTTCCCAAACTAGCGCATCCGATGGTCATCGATTAGGGAATGAGTAGGGGAAACCAAAAATAGTTTCGTGTCCATTGCGTGACCAATCGAAAGCAATTCAAGCTTTGCTTCATTTTGAGCTTAACAAAGCTCAAATTAGCTTATCACTTCCGTTCACTGCTCAATGTATTGATTTATCCGGATTCCAACAATGGCCATTTTAAGCTGTGTGCTCGGAGATAGCTTTCAAATCTCCTTTAAGCTCCTCGTGGAGCGTTCTATTATAAGCTCCATAGCGTTCATATGCATTACTTATGAAATCGATGCTCTCAATTGATATATATAGGAGCTTCGGTAGGCCGGACTGTCGCATATTATTGTTGAATCAAGTCACTACAGGAGTCTGGGGGGGCATTTAAGTTTTTTTTTTTTTTTATTGCTGAGATGGGTGGACGAGCTCACAGCCCACCTGGTGTTAAGTGGTTACTGGAGCCCATAGACATCCACAACGTAAATGCGCCACCCACCTTGAGATATAAGTTCTATGGTCTCACGTATAGTTACAACGGCTGCCCCACCCTTCAAACCGAAACGCATTACTGCTTCACGGCAGAAATAGGCAGGGTGGTGGTACCCACCCGCGCGGACTCACAAGAGGTCCTACCACCAGTAATTACGCAAATTATAATTTTGCGGGTTTCATTTTTATTACACGATGTTATTCCTTCACCGTGGAAATCAATCGTGAACATTTGTTGAGTACGTGTTTCATTAGAAAAATTGGTACCCGCCTGAGATTCGAACATCGGTGCATCGCTCAACACGAATGCACCGGACGTCTTATCCGTTAGGCCACGATGACTTCGAAGGAAGTTCAGGTAATGTTGAAATATTTACACCGTAGTGTTGAATTTAGATTATTTTATTTATATAGCTACATAAATTACTTAAAGAATGAGGGATTAAAAGAATAATAAATGATGTTGACCTAATGGTATGAATGACTACGACGCTAGTCCGCCATGACAGGCGCAACTGCATCAGTGTTACCGGCTCTTAAATAAAATTACCATTTAGTCGAATAAAAGATTACAAGACAAAAACAATACGAATACAAAAAATAATAATTATAAATCTCGAAACTAACTCACTCTTACTGTCCACCCAAAATATTACGCGAATATAAAATATGTAGTAAAATCCCTGATTTATAAATTTGATCAGTTTTGGAACTTCGCATTCAATATCTAATATATAAAATTCTCGTGTCACAATGTTCGTTCCCATACCCCTCCGAAACCGCTTGATCGATTCTTATGAAATTTTTTATGCATATTCAGTAAGCCTGAGAAACGGCTACTATCTATTTTTCATACCCCTAAGTGATTAAGGTTGTCCACCCCTAACATAATTTTTTTTTATTTGGACATTTTTTTTGTTATAATGAGGTATTATGTGGTTGAATGAGGTTTTGTTATTTTTATTATATATTCCCTCATCGTTCACAGCACTACATACCTCTTTCACTCATTTACCACATCCTTACACACTTACAATAAGTTAGTTTTTTTTTCTACGCTAGAAATTCGTTAGAAATCTTATATATGGCAAAACAATGTTTGCCGGGTCAACTAGTACTTTATAAAGATCAGCTTCTTATTAACTTAGTTGCTCTAATCTTTCCTCAAACGCTACGAGACAAAATAAATAATATATAAAGCTGCCATTTATGCTCCTTATATGTCCCGAAGCTACGACGAAAGCTAAATCGACGTAATTCACTTTTCCACTTACAAATCAATACATTTCTATAACAGACTGTGTCCGTTCGCTCAGAATCAACGTCTGAATCGGAGCGGAGATCGGGCCAGCAGTGGAAATAATAAATATTGGACCAGTAAACGTACAGATTGAGAGCTGAATGAAAATAATTTTATACGGAAGACAACTACCATTCAATTGTATGAAATACGTAGAGTTTTTAAAAATACCCGCACTTCACTTATCGCACATCGATATTACTATAGATACTCAATTGTAATCAGATTATAGTTTAATTACAACCGAATGAATGCCTTTTTGAAGTGAAACTTCTTTAGGCGCATGAGGGTAAAATTTTTACATATGTAACGTCACGCAGGTATGCAACGGAAGTGTCGAAAAATTTTAATACAGCGCCATCTATGAGATTTTTTAATACTAACGTGCGTATGAAACCTCTGGTAGTGAATTTCAATTTAGGATTATACGTGACGTTAAAATATCGATTCGCAGAGGGCGCTACCTCATACTATAAAAGATGATTTACAATTATTTACTAATGACAAAGTTTTACATATATTTAAACATTTAGGATAATTGTATTGTAATTTTTGAAGGTTTTACTTCTAACACGTTTGAATTGCACACATGTTTCTTTTATGTTTATTTTATTTTATTATTTATTTATTACAATCGAATGAATGTCTTATTAACACAAAAAGGACGGAAAAAAACAATAATTCAGATTGAAATCTTAAGCTTCTACACTTTGGTAGGCAGCAACTTCGCTGCAAGCAACGATAATCGCTTACCATCAGGTAGGTCGTATGCTCGTCCGCCTAGAAAGGCAATAAAAAAACTAACACTTTTGGGGGAAAAAGCAAACAGCAATATCTGGGTACTGGTGTAGTGTGTATGAAATAACGCGTTTCTTATTTTTTGAAGTCCTACCTATACTGATAGCCTTGAGTGGCTATATCAGCTTCACCCTAACGTGTAGACGAGCTCACGGGGCTCAAACCGGAGTGTTACTAACACTGGCCCTAGCAAGAGCAGTGCTTCGTAGAATCTACCACCGGATCGGAAACGCGACCCACTGAGAAGATCCGGTGAGAAGTTCAGTGGGCTGTGTCTGTGGCTTAATTCGCTCGTCGAGCCCTTCGTCGCAAGCGACGGGTTCGGCGAGGACGGTGACTAGTGCTTGTAGTACCTAAAGGCACCGTTACAATCGTTCGTCTTTTATTTTATCTCTAGTCTTGGAACTCCCAAAGAACCTTCTGATAGGATACCTTCTACATAAAAGTCTACTAAAATTTCAAGCTTCATAGGTCTGATTTTAACCCTAATGAATCTGTTAGTATCTACAGATAATCGTAAATGTACATGACCGCACTGTGATCTACCAGTAAAAGATCATCTATTGATAATAATATAAAATGTTAATTGTTTACAAACGAACAAAAAAAGTCACTTTTACTCACGAAGAAAGACCAGTCGAAGTGAATTGATGTCAAAAATAATTAATATAAAAACTATTTTCTGTACTAAATAGATAAAATAATAAAGTAATAAAGACTATGTACTTTATACTATTTTTGAAATTTTTTTTTATTGCTTAGATGGGTGGACGAGCTCACAGCCCACCTGATGTTAAGTGGTTACTGGAGTCCATAGACATCTACAACGTAAATGCGCCACCCACCTTGAGATATAAGTTGTAAGGTCTCAGTATAGTTACAACGGCTGCCCCATCCTTCAAACCGAAACGCATTACTGCTTCACGGCAGAAATAGGCAGGGCGGTGGTACCTACCCGCGCGGACTCACAACAGGTCCTACCACCAGTAATTATGCAAATTATAATTTTGCGGGTTTCACTTTTATTACACGATGTTATTCCTTCACCGTGGAAGTCATTCGTGAACATTTGTTGAGTACGTATTTCATTAGAAAAATTGGTACCCGCCTGCGGGATTCGAACACCGGTGCTTCGCTTCAACACGAATGCACCGGACGTCTTATCTTTTAGGCCACGACGACTTAGATCTTCTTTACCATATACAAATATGGCAAGAACATACGAATACCCGGGACTAGTACCACTCCTATCGAAGTGGGAGCGCATCGCGTGTTTGCGAATCGCTTCAATTCAATTTTATAGTGCATTTTAAAAGAGTAACGTAATTTCTTAGATCGTGGTCTGATATTTACAGAGCAATTTCATAGCAATATTCTAGATTTTTGTTTATGTGATTTGTTTTCCAGTCATTCTAGACAGTTCCATTTCTAGACAGTTTTTCACTATTTTGGAATGGTCCAAAATTAGCTCTTGTTGCGAGGAGGTGGTCACGACCCACAGTATTGAGGAAACCGAAGCGAGAAGAAGAAGAAGTATCATTAAGTGTATGAAATAGCATTGAAACTGAAAAATTTTGAGAAGCGTTAAAACTTTTATTTGGTAAAGATACCCAACTCTTTTGTCTCTGGTAATTTAGCATCACGCAGTTTCTCAAACTTTCGGGCCACTTCACAATGCAGTTTCAAAGTAATAAAAAGTCCGGCCGTTGTTTTAAAAATGTGATTCCAAAAAAAAAAAAAAGACTCGCACAAAAATAAATGTGAACTACGAAAGTTCGGAAAAGCTGCGTGAAAAGCTTTCGCAATCCCCTGAACTCACTCGTGTGAGTGGTCTGCGCTGATAAATCTCTGCGAGTTCGACCGAAGCCGCAAAACCGACTGATCCCTATTAAATGAGTTGAAACTTTTAATCTATTTTAGTCAAAAAAACAGACGAGTGCGTATAAAGCTCGCGCCCTCGGTTGGCTTCGGCTGCAAGCTGAGGCCCTTCGTGCCCAAGGTCATCCAACCCCCCACTGCTAAGCTTATACGAAAGTTTTATTTCATTATAGATGGGAATAGTTATATCAATTATAGAACATCATTGTTGTTAAGTTATCGAGTAATTTAATTGATGCCAAGTATGACGACTATCGCAATTAAGAAAAATAACAATTGAACTATACATTTTTTATTATTATTATTATTTATTATCTAGATGATTTAATTAATTTATCACAAAGTACGAGATACAGAAAAATACTGTTTGTCTACAGTTTGTTTGTTACATTAAAAAAACAAGTTATCAGTAAGACATATTTCGTTAATAATATTGACATTTTCTTAAAACAATCAAAAATAACATTTTACACTAGTAATTGCAAAATATACACAGAAGCAAATAGTAGCTTTTTTGGCGAAAGACAAACAAACATAATTCTATGAATGATGGGATTGTGTTGACAATCACCACTCATGCCGGATCTCTGCTTGAAGACCAACGTCTGGTCTTCTGTGACCAAATTCCTTCGAGACCATACCGCCGGCTGAGATGTGGGTGTTCTTATCAAGATCCCACACACCGGAGCCCGAGGCTGTCATCTGTAAGAGAAACATAAGAATCAAGACTTGGGTTATTTATCGACAACGATTAAGCAGCCTTCGAACGGCCTCACTTTTTTAAGAATAGACGGTGAGCTACAAAATTATGAACGGATTCTAGATATTATTGAGCTCGTCCACTGAACTAAGGAGCTCGTCCACCCAACTAAGAAGCTCGTCCACCCACCTAAGGAGCTCGTCCACCCAACTAAGCAATAAAAAAAATATATTGTGCTTTGTCATAGAAGATCAAAGCAGAGGATCCAGGATGGAGATCCATTCATCCAGAGCTCCAACATGTTTGGCCAATATGCAAAAGTACAGGTTTGGACTGTGTACCAATGTGCACCACTGTGTACCAATCCCTTCTTATGGATATCATGAAAGGAGACAAAAGGATTCACCAGAGAATGGGCAGCCACGTTTTCTGACTCATATAGCATTCTACGATCATCAACCGACGTTTACAAGTGAAGAATAATGTAAGCACACTCTGTTAGGTACCACAATCCTGCCAATTACCGCCGCGAAATAGTCATGTCATCGCGTTTCGATTTGGACGATGGGATAAACGTCACACAATTAAATGAAAACCTCAAACTTATGCCTCAAGGTCGATAGCCTCATTCATTCTGTGAAGGCTATGGGCTCTGATAACTACACCACGTCAGTCAAAAGCTGAAAAAGCATATAAGCAATAAAAAACCTTTCATTCCTATACTTCCCATCATTCATATTTACCGTTTTCATCTACCTTACTTCCTCTACTGTTTTATCGCTAAACTAAAAACCTCTTACCAGTAAGCACATAGCAGTTATTCTAACGCAGCTAGGACATCTAGCGCATTTATGAAGGTGGTGTTTTGTGCCAAAAAAGGCAATAACAGAAATCTTACCCCAGATCTGCCTCCGATTTGTCTGTTTATGTCAATGGCAGCTTGTGCGTTCTTGTTGGCCCAGTCCAGACGTCCACCGTAGTTAGTGCTGTCACCTCCGGGTCCTAAGACCCTGGTGCCGTAAGCCTGGCCGGTTAGCTGACCGCGGTCATCATTGAAAATCTCTCTGTTGTAACCGGCTTTACCCTGAAACACAATTATGACTATACGATCCATCAAACGATGATTGCTAAAAGATAATGCATTTTATGCGACTATGATTTCTGCTTGTTAGTCATTGCTCTCATTTCAGCTTATTAAGGACTTCAAGATATATAACTCTGCATGTCTCAAAGTAAACTATCCACAACCATTTATGACAAGCCCGATTTACTATTGGACCCTCAAACTATTTGGATGCAACAATGTCAAGAAACGGGCTTGCTTTTGGTGAAGGCTTTTTAATTTCCAATATTAAAAAACCAGAGTTCACTGAACTTATTGAAAACATCATTTCCCATTAATATCGATCATACTAAAAATATACCTATGCTGCTGCGTACCATTACTCTGCTGCTACTTACCATTACATACTCTGCTGCTACTTATTTAATTTTGAAAATATCTTCTTGTAGTGTTCAGGGAAACCTTTTTAAGAGTATAGGTGAAGATAAAGCCTGTCCAATGACTGGATAAAGGTTTATTTCAATACTTACGAATAGTCCATCGTCGTTCTGTCCCAAAGTGCCGAAGACCTTCCCTCCTCCCATTCTCGTGTCCCACGTGACGTCACGGGGGTGTCGCTTTGAAAATAGGCCTCTGATGGGGTATCTGAAGTGTAAATACAATTTGTTACATTTTTTGCATATATTAAAAGATAGGCATTTACCCTTCCATGGTAATGAAATGCGAGAGTAGTGATAAGAATTACTCACTCTTTTTCATAATCAGAAGACCTGTATACTTCTGCGTTTACACACACCAGGACTGTGGCGATGAAAAACAGCAATTTGGAATTCATTTTGAGCTAAAACAATAATAAAGATTAACTAATATCGCCAAAACAATAAGACGTATATACAATGATGTATTGTGTCTACAGCATATTCTTTTAACTCTCTAATGAGAGTATTAGTACAAATTATCTTCCAGTCCGCCAGAATTATATGAAAAAAAAAAGTGAGCCGTCACGGGACGCCTGGCAGATGTGAAACATCGACATTATTTTGTAAAAATAATATGCAGAAAAGAACAGATTGTGATAGGAACTAAATATGTCAGAATGATAAAATAAAATATTACGAAAAAATTATTTGTTTTCAAGTAAAACACAGGTTATGTGTACTGTAGTAAACAACACTGTATACACTGCGGAGTATACACTATAGGTATCCGAGCTCAGTGTAGCGAGAGAGATGGCTTAACGCCGGATCGAGTGGGATAGAATCGCACAGTCGATTGCGCATGGCGACGCGTCGCCACACCGTACACACTACTGCATATAGACTGTATATATATACCATAATATAGCGTGGCAACGCGTCGCCACAGTATGCGTCGCCACGCCACGGTTTTACGTGCGGCTATAGATGTTTCACATCAATAATTAAATGAAGCTTCAATTGCATCTTCAGAGTTTTTTTCTTTTGAAAACTGCTGACAATGATGATAATGTTGGTCACGTTAAAATACTTATTCGTTGAATTAGATTAATAAATAGGGTGTACTCACTTGTTTGTGGTTTAGCTAGTTAATTCAGAATGTAGTTAGCAATTGCGACAAGGATGTATTTATACAGGCCTTACATACGAAAGGTAAAGTCCCCATTGAATACGGGTAAAGAAATATTCCCCCAAATGTTGGGTTCTTTTCGTGGCTTATCTCACAAGATGCGTCACGGATGTTGATATGTTGAACGGAGCCAAGAATCTTTGTTTTTGGAACAAAGTTCCTTATGGAACGATGCGGAGGGGTATCCTAACCGGGAAAAAAGTCCGTAACGTAAGATTTTTATTAGTAATGCACACAGTGTACGACTTAACTTTGTAATTACGTACAAATTAGTAATGCACATAGCGTACGACTTAACTTTGTAATAACGTACAAAAAATAACATATTTTTTTATCATTCATTGACCACGATCTCAGAGCGTTCGTTTGCGCAATACACTAACTCTTATGCACTTTCGCACTTTACCGAATGACCGTGGGTTGTTGCGAAACCTCCAGTTTTATTTTCTTTATGCCTCGAATAGAACTTAAAATTAATATTTTTATAATAAGGAACTTCGTTCATATCCGGTGTCCCACGACACCACACATCTTTTTTTCTCTGAGATCGGCTACGTACATATGTTAGGTTACATTTTTTTTATTGCTAGATGAGTTGACGAGCTCACAGCCCACCTGGTGTTAAGTGGTTACTGGAGCCCATAGACATCTACAACGTAAATGCGCCACCCACCCTGAGATATAAGTTCTAAGGTCTCAAGTATAGTTACAACGGCTGCCCCACCCTTCAAACCGAAACGCATAATTACTGATTCACGGCAGAAATAGGCAAGGTGGTGGTACCCACCCGCGCGGACTCACAAGAGGTCCTACCACCAGTAAATTTTATTTTATACAAAAGTTTAGGTCTTTTATTTATCGATTGAGGCACTAAGAAGTCTGCCGGGTCAGCTAGTCATCAATATAGATCGCTTCATCGCGCATAACAACGTTCCAATATTACGTTGCAATTACATTCATAACAATAATCTGAACATGTGATAAGAGATGTGACACGCGGTTCATTGGTTCTTTTGCAAAGGTCATGTTTCTTAAAGATAACTAGTGGTCCCGCAGTAGTCGAAATTCGACTATAATTAATTGAAATTATAAGTTTGAACATTATTATGATTCTATTGTCAAATTTTATAATCACAGATTTCGCCACGACTACACTTTAGACAAATATTAATAAAGACAAATCATAATTAATCTATTCGCAATTTGACCACAGACTAAGCATATGCAATATGAAAAGTTTGACAATAAACAAAGAGTATGCATGCGTGTGTCAAATACATGGTAGTGTGTGTAAGGTTTTTTTATTGATTAAATGTGTTTTTTATGCATCGTTTAAAAAAAAATTACATTCTGCACTCCTTCTCTATATTCTCTATAAGTGTGGGAAATTTCAAACTGCTCCGTCCGCGCAATTTTCGTAAAAAGGGATACAAAGTTTTTGCTTCACGTATTCATATATAGATACTATGTCATAATATACGGACCTCTTACCCGTCAAGTTAGAACGCGTGACTGCTTGCAGTAGAAACTGTCAGCAGACGGCAATTACTCGGGGGATAACAAATAAGCCAGCTATTAATCAACATTTTTTTAGTTTTTGACCTACCTACATAATATTCATGTAATGCACAACTATTTTTTTTTTGCGTAGGAAGGATTACTAGGAAGCCTTTCCAGTTTCACCAGGACAGAGTGAACGAACGAAAATGGCCGACTAGATGTTATATACCAGGACTCATACGTTACCATACGAAAGTCGCCTCCACCTTGAGACATGAGGTCTAAGCTCTCAAATTTCTCTCCCTTCAAACTGCTATACTGCTTAGCGTCCGAAGTAGTCCTTTCTGAAAGGAAAGTTATCTTTGTAGCCATCATCATTCATCATCTCCAATGGAAAATCCCTACCCCGTTGCACCTGCAAGACCAGACTACAGGAAATAAAAGTTCCCATAAAATCCTTCCTATAAACGTAAGCACTGTAGTTACATACAAATTGTTACTGTTTCCATTATCTTATACGATGCTTTATATGGACCATGAAAGCTCATCTACCTGAATGTTTATGGCTTAATGAAATGTTTCTGTGCTTTCTTTGTTGCTTAGCTTTAGAAGATGACAGGTTGTTAATGGGCNTATAAGTTCTAAGGTCCCAGTATAGTTACAACGGCTACCCCACCCTTCGAACCGAAACGCATTACTGCTTCACGGCGGAAATAGGCGGGGTGGTGGTACCTACCCGTGCGGACTCACAAGAGGTCCTACCACCAGTGATTACGCAAATTATAATTTTGCGGGTTTGGTTTTTATTACACGATGTTATTCCTTCACCGTGGAAGTCAATCGTGAACATTTGTTGAGTACGTATTTCATTAGAAAAACCCGCCTGCGGGATTCGAACACCGGTGCATCGCTTCAACACGAATGCACCGGACGTCTTATCCTTTAGGCCACGACGACATAAATACTGTTACAAAGGAAAAAAAAATCTATTGTAAATAACATTTATTATTTTTACAGTGTCTTAGTTTAATACATAAATATAAAACAATTTAAAGTATAAAAAGTTTATTCGAAGTGGTCTCGCATGCTCGCAAGAAGCATTGGCTGCAACACAGTCCTTTAAACGTTGAGGCCAGTTATCAATAGAAGCACGCACTCTTTCCATGTGAAAATTTTTCACTGCCAATCGTACGAATTGTTTTAGGGACTCCAAATTATCATGGCGTTTAGAGCAAGCCGTACTCTCTAAAACTGACCATAAATCATAATCTAGCGGATTAAGATCGGGACTAGATGACGGCCAGTCTTCAGCTCTGATTAAGTCCGAAACGTTCGTTTCCAACCAAGACTGCGTAGACCGAGCTTTATGACCTGGCGCCGAGTCTTCCTGGAAGAACCATTCTTGATTATTGAACATGGTGTTGATAAGGGGCTTCACTGCCTTCTCAAGAATGGTATCTTGATACATTTATGTCGATGTTTTGATACCTTTTTCACAAAAGTATGGCTCAGGCACTCCTTCATAGCTAAAACCCCACCAAACCATCACTGAAGTCAGATAGTGCCCACGTTGCACTCTGTTGACTAATTGGGAAGCTTCCTTAGAGCTTTGAGCATAAATACGGTCATTTTGTTTATTAAGATGTTGCTCAATTGTAAAATTTTTCTCATCCGTAAACAATTTTTTTCTATGACCTCCCTTTGCGTACCGCTTCACTAGTTGTTTCGATTTTATCACCCTATTCTCTATTAAATTATCAGTTAAGAAATGACCAGTACGTCTCTTATAGGCTGCAAGTTCTTTTTTCCGAGCCGGGGACCAAACCTCCTACGAGGTCCCCGGGCATAAGGGGCGCGCGGGGTATATGAGACTCAACGATCTGCAGGTGTTAAGAGCAGAACGCGGGCCCAAGGATTTTAAGGCCCACCCACTAAACAACTCCCCTGCACTCTTACAACTGACGTCCGATCTCCGTCCGGGGTCAGAACCCGGTCAGAGTAGGGGGGTTCCCGCGGTCAACACTAGAACCAGACACGCGGCACACCCCCAAAGACGCCCGACCGACAGGTCGTTGAGGCGATAATCGACGACTAACGACGTCGGTCTCCGCGGTACGGCGGCCCTACCATGCCGCCCAGGCGATGCCGCTGGTGTTCCGGGATACCCCGCTGGGCTAGAACCAGCCTGCCGGGTCGGAACGCGATACACCGCCGACCGGGTAGGCTGCAAGTCCTAAGTCATCTTTTAAAATACGCGACATGGTTCTAGGTGCTATCTTCATCTCCCGAGATAAAATCTTTTGCTTTCGGACAGGATTTCTTCGAATTATTTCCCTTACTGCTTTGACCACCTTTTTCGTACGAACACTACATGGATGGCCAGATCTTTTTCTGTCACAAACAGAGGAGGTCTCATTGCACCTATTAATAGCCCGGTACACAAACATTTTACTAATACCAAACGTATGGAGAGGTTTAAAAATTTGCATTTGACTCCATACCTACTTTTTGTAATGCAATCACAGCGATTCGGTTCTCTTTATCACCCAACTCCATTTTAATATCGCAAAATATTATACAATGTATTGGCGCCAAAGTGAGAAAACTCAATGAGCAATCATATAAAAATGGCAGATTCCAAATTCAAATGTAATATTTTGTTTATTTTTAATTGTAACAGTATTTATGGCCAGACTAAGTATACTCAAATATATACATAAGTAGCTAAAAAAACACCAAGACAAAGAGCAAACATACCTCTTCATCACACAAATGTTTGCCGGATGCGGGAATCGAACCCACGACCCTCGGCGTGTCAGTCAGGGTCGCTAACTACTGCTCCACGGAGTCACTCTAATTATTCCATGATTTAGGATTTAAAGGACTTGTGGCAATTTGGCATCTGTAAACCCGCGCGCTTAGTGCAGCTTCTAACATACTACGAGTATGTATACAAGCGATACAACCAAACAAACAAAAGAAAAAAGTGCGTGCGTACAAAGTACACATGTCAGAAGTGAAACTTCTTTGGCGAAGTAATTTATAAGTCTTGCTTATATTTATACAAATCTAAAACTTTAGATTTCCGAGACTTAGAGGAAGGGAAAAAGGACGATATGTTCCCGCCAAGAGTCTGTCAAATGTCAATCTCAAACCTCAGTGTTGACAGTCACATTATGTTTAGATTTCTAAATTGTAAATGACTAATATTTTGCCAATTGAATTGACTAATTTAATTTCATGCTATTTGTTTACGCATCAACTCCTCCTTCGCAAAGTCGGGAAAGACGCAGGCAGCGCGGCGAGGGAGGGGACGGCAAACCGGCGGGCCGGCGAGCTCCGCAGCGCGAACACACACAACCACCTTCACTTCTGAACGGGACTCAACAGCTACAAGACGCGCAATATTATGTACAATATTATTTTACATTAAAACCAAAAAGAATTCAATAGTATTTGTAATTTAACGGCAGACATCACAAACCACCTAAGAAAACAAATCACAAAGGAAATACAGTCTGAAAATTCACAAGCAAGAACATGGTCCTTCGAGCCGGATGATACTCAAGAATACCAGCATCAATACGGTCAGGCCAGTATTTCCTTTTATCCAAACCCAATCCTGTGCTCGTCGGTGCTAATACCGTAATTTTAAATCAAGTCCAGTAAATTTTCGAATACGTGAACGCGGTGTACAATCTACCTGCAAACGTGAACAATTCG
The DNA here is from genome assembly GCF_003987935.1 of Bombyx mandarina. The sequence continues at coordinate 263,990 of NW_021011514.1, forward strand.
TGCAGCTCGTCGTGCCGGTGAAATAATCGTGAGTTTTTACCTTTGTTTCCTATAAACCACTAAAATGACCAAAAGGAAGCAACATTCGATGGAAGATGATGAGGAAATAGTGAAAGATTCAGTTAAGAGGCGAGGTGTTTTAAAGGGCAAGCTCACTTTTTTTTCGAAATTTGTTGAGTCACTTGATATTTCCACACTAACTGATTTGCAAAAATCGGAATTGCAAGTTCGTATACAAAAAATCGAACAGCTTTTTGAACAATTTTCTGATATTCAAGATGATATTGATATGAAGGTATCTGATCTTCAATTAGAGAATGAATTACTTGTCAGAGAATCTTTTGAAAATCAATATTATTCTATTGTGGCCAAAGCTAAATGTATTTTAAATAATAAAAGTGAGAAATCGAGCTCCACAAAGAAATCATGCATAAAACTACCCACCATTTCTTTACCCTCCTTTGATGGAAATTATGATAATTGGCTTGAATTTAGAGACACGTTTAGTTCTTTAATCCATAATTCACCTGATANCTTAAATAATAAAAGTGAGAAATCGAGCTCCACAAAGAAATCATGCATAAAACTACCCACCATTTCTTTACCCTCCTTTGATGGAAATTATGATAATTGGCTTGAATTTAGAGACACGTTTAGTTCTTTAATCCATAATTCACCTGATATGGATAACATTCAAAAGTTTCATTACCTACGTTCAAGTCTCACCGGTAACGTACTGCAGGTTATAAAATTATTAGAATTTTCTGCCGAAAACTATGTGATTGCGTGGGATCTATTGCAAAATAGATATAATAATAATCGTTTACTCGTGCATAATCATGTCAAGGCGCTGTTTTCTATGCAGGTTATAAACAAAGAATCATCTGCGCTTATACGCAAACTTATTGACAGTGTTTTGAGAAATATTCGTGCGCTTAAAACCTTAGGTGAACGTACTGACATGTGGGATAATTTAATAGTTTACATAATGGTTTCTAAATTAGACACGTCGACAGAACGCGAATGGGAACTTCATAAAAGCGACATTCAGAAGTCAGAGTCAAATTCTAAGTTAACATTATCGCATTTAATCAAATTTCTAAGAGACAAAGCCGACGTGTTGGAGACAATAAAAGTATCTCACACTAAACCTGCGCCTGACACTAACACTAAAATACAACCATCAAACTTACACAGTTACTCTTATTTATCCACACAAAACGACGAAAATAGGCACTCAAATTCGAATAAGCGATCGCGTCCTTGTAGCATGTGCAATGCAAATCATTGCCTTTATTCATGTAATGCGTTTCTAAAATTATCTACACAAGATAAAATAAAGTTTTTAAGTAGCAAAAAGCTTTGTCAAAATTGTTTACGCGCAAATCATTCAGTCAAAGACTGTTGGTTTGGTCCATGTAAGAAGTGTAATAAAAAACACAATAGTCTAATTCACCGTGATGACAATAGTGATGACGCCAGCGCAACCGTATCATCATCGCCGGCACCGCAGCTTGAGTCGAGCCCACACACTGGCGGCACAGCTTCACTACACTCGCACACATATCACGGTGACATTACCACATCAGCACATCCAACACTACCTACTGTGTTGTTGTCAACGGCATTAGTCGAAATCGCAGACAACAACAACAAATATCACACATTTCGTGCACTTCTCGATAACGGAAGTCAGCATTGCTTTATCTCGCAGTCACTATGTAATCAATTAAACATTCCATTGATACAGTCCTCCATTAAAATCACAGGTGTGGGTAACTCCGTAACCCAGGCCACCCAATCATGCGATATTCAGATGCGAGCTAAAACTGATAACTATAACACGCGCTTAACTTGTATAGTTTTACCTCGTATCACTGCTCAGATACCATCGTTAACACATACACACATCAACAACATTCAAATTCCACACAACATCACGCTAGCTGATCCAGATTTTCATTCACCCTCTGATATAGATTTATTAATCGGTGCGGATAAGTTTTGGGAACTTTTAAACGACGGATTAATTCGCTTAAAACATGGTCCGTATTTACAAAACACTAAACTCGGGTGGATTATTTCGGGTTCATTTTATAATAAGAACTATTCAAATTCAACGAATCAAGTTCATTATAATAAATCACAAAACATAGACACAAATAAAAACCTTTCGGGAGCTAGAAGTAATTCATTCAATTCATAACAAATATACAAAAACGGAACGCGCATGCAAAACTTTATTCTAAACCACAACAAAACGCGACGATTCGGGTCGTTTTTCCGTGCGCATTCCTTTACAAGAATCAGCTGACGCGCTCGACGATACATTCATTATCGCTGGGAACCGATTCCATGCACTCGAGCGCAAGCTGGAACGTAGTGCGGCTAACTATAAGCCAATGCATATCGATTTCATGAATGACTACATAAGCAGACTTACTTTAATTATATTACTTTATATTACTTTAATACACAACGCCACATTATTTTCTACCACACCACGGTGTTACGAGAACACAGTACAACTACTAAGCTTCGAGGTGTATTTGATGCGAATGTCAAATCAAGCTCAGGTAAGTCGCTTAACAATATACAACCCGATCAACAAGACTATACGCTAAAATATTTTCAATCCTTCAGATTGACGTTTTCTAAAATTTATTTTTGGACTTATTCGACCATTGTTATGGGTTGGCTTCGTATGTCACCTAGATCATTAAAAACACATACAACCAGAATCATTGACCAGTATGATCTACCAGAATTAAAATCTGACGCGACGGCAATGGTCTGAGAGTCAAGCGCACAGTCATTTATTGAATTTGAACGTTTTTCATCATATAATCGATTACGACGTGCTATTGCGTATATGTTAAGATTTGTTTATAACATTGGTATAAAATCAAAATCACAGCGGAAGTCCGGCGCGCTTTTGACGGATGAATTAGACAATGCGACTAAGGTTTTAGCACGAGTGGTTCAACAACAATCGTTCCCCGTCATGTATGATGCACTAGTAAACAACTTACCTCTGAAACCTACGCGTAATATATCATTCTTAAAACATATTTTTGGAAAGTGATAAAATCATAAGGTTGGAGGCAGATTAAGCAATGCAGACTTGAAATAGAACCATCGGGGTCAGGTTTTCCATTTTTTAGATGTGGAGTAGATTACGCGGGGCCAATGTTTATACTCAACCTCAAAGGAAGAGGTGCTAAATTAGAAAAATGTTACATTATTTTAATCGTTTGTTTTCTCACTCGCTCGGTATAATTGGATTTGGTCACATCATTAGCGACTCAAGCATACATACTTGCACTTAAAAGGTTCATTTCTAGACGTGGGAAACCATTTCAAATTTTCTCAGACAACACTAAAACTTTTTTCACAATTCTTGACAAATTTCCGAAGAAATTGTCTCACTAGCAGCCAACGACAACATTAATTTGTCTTTTATACCGCCTTATTCGCCTCATTTTGGTGGTTTGTGGGAGGCGGGAGTGAAGTCTTGTAAGCATCACCTACGACGAGTTGTAGGTAATTCACACTTAACGTACGAGGAATTCAGCACGGTATTGGCACAGATAGAAGCCGTCCTGAATTCCCGTCCTATACACCCAATGTCCGCAGATCCAAACGATCTTCGTCCACTCAGCCCTGGTCATTTCCTCATCGGCCGACCGTTGACCGCACCAGCCTGCAGCGACCTCACGGCGACGGCATCACACCGACTGACGCGCTATGATCGAGTGGAACAAATCCGACAACAATTTTGGCAGAGGTGGTCTAAGGAGTACATATCCGAATTGCAGACGAGAACTAAATGGAAAACGGACAAGAAAGACATCGTACCGAACACCCTGGTTCTAATCAAAGAAGACAACCTGCCGCCACTCAAATGGCGTCTTGGACGAGTGCAGCAAACATTTCCTGGCAAAGACGGCATATCCCGAGTAGCTAACCTCAAAACGGCGACTGGGATTATACAACGGGCATACTCAAAAATCTGCCCACTTTTACATAATGCAGAGGACTACAACGAGAGTCTCACAACACACATATCGTAATCAGCATCCTGTATTTACCTCATTGGAAGCTGGAGCTTCCAAGGCGGGGGCCATATGTTTACGCATCAACTCCTCCTTCGCAAAGTCGGGAAAGACGCAGGCAGCGCGGCGAGGGAGGGGACGGCAAACCGGCGGACCGGCGAGCTCCGCAGCGCGAACACACACAACCACCTTCACTTCTGAACGGGACTCAACAGCTACAAGACGCGCAATATTATGTACAATATTATTTTACATTAAAACCAAAAAGAATTCAATAGTATTTGTAATTTAACGGCAGACATCACAAACCACCTAAGAAAACAAATCACAAAGGAAATACAGTCTGAAAATTCACAAGCAAGAACAATGTGATTAATGTTCCAAATTCTTTTCATTTCATTTCAATTCCTATTAATATTTTTCACAAAAAAATTATAAAATATTAGGCTGTATGGTATGATACATTTGCTTTTCCAGTTGGAAAAATACAACAACTACTACTACTGACATTTGACAAGTACTTAATTTCAATAGTAGTTTGATGTCACTTCCACTGCATTCCTGCGTGACGTTCTGTAAAAATTTTACCCTCATGCGCCTAAAGAAGTTTCATTTCAAAGAAACACTCTAAATTAATAGATACTTTAATAAAAAATTAACAAAACGTAGTGTGTTACCGACTTTATCCATCAACAACGGTAGCTTATCGTAAAAGATCTCCGTAGATTCATATAAACGAACAATTTCATTGCAATTTAGTTAATTGCCAAACAAAATAGTTTCTCAAGCCACAAAACCGTCGAGAACTTTCCTATTATGTTTAATTTATGATCACTCCCATTTCGGATTACCTCGATTACATGATTCGCCCGAATTTAATTCAACCGAAATGCAATTTGGCAATGCGACCACAATTAATCCAGCCAGAGGGACCCACCCGATGACCGAATTAATCTAGATTCTGTAGCATTGATATTTTCAACGGTATTTTACGCTAAATGGCGCCACGCGTGGTTGGGTCACGCGTAATCCCGCCGGGGGCCATGAGAACCGATGCCAGAAACACAAGTAGCTTTTTTCCAAAAACAAAAACCTTTTCATATCGATGGGTTATTCGGTTTTAGAGTTTTTTTCGCATAATATATTTATCTTTGTAATTAAACGTGCGTTTTATTTGGCATTAGCATCAACAGTTCGATGTTTTTAATTGAACTTCAATTACTCCATTGAAATAGCTGAAGCAGTTTTTTTGTTATGATATTTTTTCCAAATTTTTAATATTAAATAAATTAGATAGCCTTTGAGAGAGAGAGAGTATTCTTTATGGTACACCAAAAAACAAATAAACAGTGCGATACATTAAACACAAAAAAGTACAATTGGCGGTCTTATCGCTAAGAGTGATCTCTTCCAGACAACCATCAGGTGAACAAGAATTATTTGGAAAGGAACTAGCCTTTGGTACGATTTTCTGACAAGATATGGTTTTTCGATATGGTTATGGTTTTCTGACAAAGTTCCATAAGCTAAAACCGTATCAATATTTCTGTCTATATTAAAGAATTTTTCAAACTGATATTCTCCAACTCGAGGTCCCATTACCTTGAAAATTGGAACACATATCAAAGTCGATAACTTTATTGCTTTAGCCTTTTTAGGGGAGAGGAACTCACTCCGCTTCTCACTAAACGTCAGGTGTAGATAGGCACTGTATATTGAAGTTGATCCGACTAAGCCCCTGTCGATGTATAAGCCAAGCCTGAGATGAGAACTCACCAGAGGCTAAGATGAGGCGATACACTGAAAACACATATCTTACTACCACTCCGCCGCTGCAAAAGACTAAATCGGTTGTCTGCACCGCTACCATTGAACCTTTCTTTAGGCGGACTGTTCAAAGCCCAACGAGAGACTTTTTTTTATTGCTTAGATGGATGGACGACTTCATAGCACACCTGGTGTTGAGTGGTTACTGGAGCCCATAGACATCTACAACGTAAATGCGCCACCCACCTTGAGATATAAGTTCTAAGGTCTCAGTATAGTTACAATCGCTGCCTCACCCTTCAAACCAAAACGCATTACTGCTTCACGGCAGAAATAGGCAGGGTGGTGGTACGTACCCGTGCGGAGTCACAAGAGGTCCCACCACCAGTAAAAACGAGAGACGTCACTAGAGATGTTACTAGTCCCCGATTTTCCACTTTGGGTCAAAACCAATGTATCACAAATCGCTCAAATATCGATTCCGAAAAGCCGATTTTCTGGCCAAACCCTAAGCTCTGATCGGATAGATAACTCGCAGAATTAAATTCCTGTCCTTGTTGACACGCCTTTGTCCTGACGCCGTCTCGATCACACCGAAGACACTGCCCGTTAACGGTTCGCCAGACTTGAATGAGAAAATGTTATTTTTGATGTTCGATTTTGGGCTTTATATGTGAGAACGTTTTGTTAAGCGTATGGATATTGATGAGTTTGGAATTTTAAAGCCTTCTATATCCATCTACTGCTTGGTACCTTTTTTTTTACCTATGTGTTAGCCTTGAGAGGCTATTTCACCCTAACGTGCAGATGAGCTCACGGGGCTCAAACGGGAGTGTTGCTAACACTGGCCCTAGCAAGAGCCGTGCTTCGCAGAATCTACCACCGGATCGGAAACGCGACCCATTGAGAAGATCCGGCGAGAAACTCAGTGGGCTGTGTCTGTGGGTTAATTCGCTCGTCGAGCCCTTCGTCGCAAGCGACGGGTTCGACGAGGATGGTGACCGGTACTTGTGGTACCTAAAAGCACCCTTAATGGATCGGGAGGATCCGTAATGACGTGTTTTGGGCGACGTCGACTGTTTACCATTCGGTCTACAGGATCGTTTGTGTGCTTTGTACCTAACAAAATACTTTCGCACTGGGACATCTTCCTATTACGGCGCTTACACTATTCTGGTTTTTTTTTTTTGGAATGAAGGATGGCCCGAAAGAATTCACCAGGACAGCCGGGCGAGCAAAGGCTCAGTCAGAAGGCATGGGATTTGCTAACAGCTGCCTGAACGCCTCCGAAAAAAATCTATCAACGCAAGGGCAGCTGCTTCACGAATGAATCTGTGTTCTATTTTTGGATAATTTCAATATGTGTTTGGCGGAGGCTGTACACGAAGATAGTTTGGATTGAAGTTAAAGTATAACTAGAAGTAAATTTATCTAAAATTCAAAATCGCCATAAGCATCGTTGTCGCTGTTCAATGAATACACATAAATACAAAATCGACTTAGAATATTTCGATATTCTAACAAGATGAATTTATATTCGAATCACGCAGGACTACCAACATACGTCTCTGAACATTTTCTGACAGTAGTGCCACCGTTAAAGCGTTTTATTACGAGCAAAGGATACCGCGCTCACCCGCCTCAAGTGTCACTAGTGAGCAAATAAATACTACATTGATACAGTACGACGTTGCTTAACAAATCTGCGTTTTATTATGGCACTACGCTCCGCTTGTGTTTTACGACCTCTCCGTGCGCTGCGTCTGTGCTGGCCCTTAACATGTGTCGCAAGGGAGAAGATTTAGCGATTCGCTTTGAACGAATCAGTTGTGATCTCAAAAAGTTTAAAATAATTACGACTGTAACCCAAAGAATACTGATTGAAATCCCTAAAAAATTGAGTTAACTTTTACGCTATCGAGAACGTTAAACAACTCACACTAGGCACACTGAGATCATGCTGCGCCGACCGCACATAATGGATTAAGAGCAAGAAGTAGAAGCCCGCACGTGTAGATACCACCGCTCTGTATATTAATGCTGTGACACAGAAATGCGCTTCGGTTTGAAAAGTGTTTCAGAAATTTACGACTAAAGTTAGTCCGTGCTTACATTGCTGATGTCTACGGATTCCAATAACCACTTAACCAGATGGGCCCTGAGTTCGCCTATCCATGTAAGCAATAACAACAAACTGAGCCTACGATAGGAGGATGCAGATGAGGCATATAAAACCTCATTTGACACTTTCAAAGAATATATATGTCGGCACAACGCCACTATTTAGTTGACTAAAAATAATTAAAGTTAACTGTTTCCTAAATGCTACGCATGGCAACAACTGTTTAAGACGGTATTCAAGGGAATTCGTGACTAAGCTACCCCCACTTTCTACTATAAACACGAGTCAATATTGTCGCACAAAACATTCCGACTCGAGCAGCCGAACGAGGCGGAGCTCTCTGTTGTTATCGCTGTATACTTGAAATGCAATAAATGGAATTCATTGGAAAAGTGAGTCTTAATTACTCTCACTATGGAAAGCATTGCTAATGAAAAGAATGGCATTAGCAATGCAAACGTTTTAATTTTAAAAACACCATGTACAAGTGCCCCCATCCGTCATATACATACGTAATATGGCAAACATAGATGTCGATTTTTGGAAAGATACGTTGTTTTAGTTTTTAGACCACACAATATACGGGACAGTTGACCTTTTTGTCTAGCTGGAACAATAAAAAGGGTTTTATGTAGAAAGTTCTAGAAGTGGGTATTCTTTTCCTTGAATATTTGTTGCGAACCGAGGCGATCGTTAGGCTCACTCGTGACTGCGGACTTTAAGTGAATCGTAGAGATGTGCTTTTATCGATAGCTTTTGCACAGTTGAGTGGCGCATCTGGAAATGGGCGGCCGTTTCGAAGTAATGACTAACTTGAAAGCTTAGATTTTGATGTCCTAGAAGTATAGGTATTAAGTTGAGTGGAGGCTAATTGTGTCGTGAACCAATCATGCCTTTTTACAATATGGGAACAGCCAATTACAGACAACACAATATGTTGGACCTTGAATCATCATCATTCTCCTGCCCTTGTCCCAGTCACCTGGGGTCGGCGCAACATGTTTTCTCCTTCCATACTCCTCTAGCATATACCATTTCTTCGCTCACTCCCCTCTTACACAAATCTTCTTTCACGCAATCCATCCATTTTTTCTTAGGTCTACCTCTTCCTATTCCTCTTTGCTGGACCTTGAATGTAGCGAGGAGGAAATGGTGCGAGCCACCCAGGTTCTCATCAGACCATGAAATGTACTCCAGTGCAATCTGATAACACTCTGATGTAAACTCTCAGCTTTAAATCGTAAAACTAATTCTATAATTTCGGTACATATCATTATTGCCTGCATTATTACTACCATTCGATTTCGAGGTAGTTATTTAACAAAAACAATGCAGACGGAAATCTGTGTAAATATTACGTGTTTAGAAGAGTTTTATGATAGTAGAAAAGTATAAACCATGTAATATTCGCTAATAGAGTAGTAGGAGGATAGTACGTGAGTCATATGCTTCGAATGAAATAAAGAACGATTAACTAAGACATTCGTTGTGAAATGATTTAGCAATTACGGCTATAAGTGGCTATGAGGCAAAGTAGGAGCGTCTTGGTAACTTCTAGCTATTCCTCTCTCTCTCTCTTGCGGGCATTTTAGTAGCGGTGACGTCATAAAACACAATCCAGTACTTTTTTTTTCATTTGGCCCATTTCCGGAGCTAAAAATAACTGAGTGACTCTCTGTGTTTTTTTTTTTTTCCACAGGAGAAAATCGCCGGATCCCCACCCGCCTTGCGGTGGCGTGGCGTATGTGGGAGTTGAACCTCACTAAAAACTCCTACCGCTCACAGCCAGCGCCCTACCCCGGACCGGGTGGGAACCCAGTCGGAGCTATTGAGCCGGCGGGACAGGGTTTACGCAGAGCATATTACATCCATCCCGCCGCCCCCCAGACGCCGGACCGGCGGCCGCCAACGACACGACCGCCGGACTCTCTGTGTTGGATAAAGAATGTTCGAAGATGCTAGATCTCGCTGCAGATCTCCTGTAAAATAGACTGGCTGGAGTATGAAGGAGTGTGAAGAAGAAGTGATTTTTCTTGGTTAAACAAGCCTCCCACCACTAAGCTCCAACGGATTTCGCACCTAGTTGTTACCAAATCTTTATACACTTATATGTATATATATTTCTTCTGTGCGTGTGTTTGCCACTGAACTCCTCCTAAACAGCTAGACCGATTTGAATAATTTTTTTGGATGTGTTTGGGTGGCACCCTGGATGGTTTAGTTTCACAAATCAGCCCGGCAGATTGCTCTGCAGTCAGTATCTAGGTTATTTATCTATACTACGACTAAGCAAGCGGCTGGATCGACTTGACTGAATTTTTGCAGGACAACGTCTTTTGGGTCCGCTAGTGGATTTATAAATGTCTTGTACCATTTCAAAAACCTATACAAAAGTAATTTTTCATAATGCAATTAATACTAATTTTACATGTTTTAGATTAAAATTTCGCGTTTTTTTTTTCTATTTTTGCGTGTTTATATTACGAATATCTTATGAAGTATCGAATATTTTAAAGTTCTCCTGGTCACGGATGACTCGATCATTCCTAAACGTAAAAGTGGCTCTAGTTATGTGTCCGACACGCGAAATCTGGATAAAATTTATAAAAATGTGTTGACATTTTTTTTCATCAATTCAATCAGGATTTCGCGAGTCATACAAGGTCAACGTTAACCATTCCACATGCCTGTTCGATAGCCAGCTCTATTCGCTGGGACAGCTGCTAAATAAACCAAGCGAGATCTCAAGTCTGTCTCAACCTGTCTCAAAGCCAGGAACTGCCTTCAGATAGTGTAAATGCCACGGAGCCTCTGATTAGTCGCAACTCTCATATCCTACACAACAGAATCTTAAAGAAAACATCTGTAATTATCGACTAGTGAAGACTAGGTCTACCACGGCACAACACAACACTAATTGTCGGTAAGGTCACGTACACAACGCTTATTCAATATTGGAAGTTAAGGGCCATAAAGGACCTTCATACCGAAGAAGGGATAGGGCTAGTTATTTATCATTTGGTTATTTCGTGATAAATGTTAATGAGGAATATGAAATTGGTATTGATGTTTTTAGTGGCATCGGTTGGTCAATGAACCCCCAACTTCTTGAAACTGCAGGTCTAGGTTTACTGGTGGAGGGCGTATTGTGAGCCCGCACGGGTAGGTACCACCACCCTGCCTATTTCTGCCGTGAAGCAGTAACGCGTTAGAGTTCGAAGGGTGGGTCAGTCGTTGTACTGTAAATCTAAGACTTAGAACCCACGTTTCAAGGTGGGTAGCGGCATTTAGGTTGTTAATGTCTTTGAGCTCCTATAACCGCTTGACACCAGATGGGACGTGAACTCGTCCACCCAAATACGCAATAAATAAAAAGATGTGCGGTGTCGTGGGACACCGGATAGGAACGAAGTTCCTTATTATAAAAATATTACTGAATAGCCATCATACTAAGACTATACATAAATAATAAAAATCTTACGTTGGGGACGTTTTTTTCCCGGTTAGGGTACCCCTCCGCATCGTCCCAAAAGGAACTTCATTCCAAAATAATTTGGTGTAAGATGGTAACTGGAGCTCACAGTAATCACAACACCCATACAAGGACATCACCTCTCTTGAGTCATAAAATCGAAGTTCAATTGTACACCATAATGCCTGTCTCATGCTTTTGATTGAAACGTGACTCTCACGCGACAGAAATTGTTAGGTAAGGTAAAAACCATGCTTAACAGAACATAAAGACAATATAACAGACAGACAATAACGTTAATGCCGCCACCCGCCGTGGGACATGAATTCTAGGTTTCTGTTTTATTGCGTTTTTTCGGGAAGGGGGTTGACACTCCGATGAGGTGTCCTTTGAACACGCGGGGTATGTGTGATGGTCTGCAGATTCTGGGAGCAGACCGCGGGCTCAAGGATATTTTTAGGGCCCTATCGCACCAAAAAAGTCGTCGTGGCCCAAGGGATAAGAAGTGCATTCGTGTTGAACGATGCACCGGTGTTCGAATCCCAGACGGGTACCAATTTTTTTAATGAAATACGTACTCAACAAATGTTCACGATTGACTTCCACGGTGAAGGAATAACATCGTATAATACAAAACAAATCCGCAAAATTATAATTTGCGTGGGTAACGCATTTACGTCGTATATGTCTATGGGCTCCAGTGACCACTTAACATCAGGTGGGCTGTGAGTTCGTGCACCCAACTAAGCAATAAAATAAAAATAAAATAAAAAGCAACTCCCCTTGCACTCTTTCATCCGACGTACGATCTTCTCTTGGGGTCAGAATCTCTCTATTTTATAGCCTGCCTTAAGCGCATTTATCGATACGCAATATTTTTCTATCAGACTTAAACTGCTAACACTAATCATAGTTCATAGTCTTTGATTGTACCAAGCCGCCAATAACTGCACGTTTTACCCTAATCGGTAGCGTAAACCAACAAACGCTAGTACGTCTCAATTCCACTCTACTAATCAAAGAGTTAACTGGCGTAACAATAATACTCCAACTTTACAATCCGATTTTAATTGTCGTTGTCGTATAGTTACAGTTTATATAATTTACATCAAACGATCGCGGCACGATAAAATGCTTGTTTTATTATCTATCTGAAGTATATTTTAGCGTTTTATTGATTGTCGTTGATGTAATAGAAGATAGAGTAACAGAAAGGTAGGAAGGATATTTTTGGTTTGAAGGTTTTCGCCTTCATATGTTCAACAAAGAAATGTTCACGATTGCCTTAACGGTGAAGGAATAACATCGTGTAATAAAAAATGAAACCCGCAAAATTATAATTTGCGTAATTACTGGTGGTAGGACCTCTTGTGAGTCCGCGCGGGTGGGTACCACCGCCCTGCCTAATTCTGCCGTGAAGCCGTAACGCGTTTCGGTTTGAAGGGTGGGGCAACCGTTGTAACTATACTGAGATCTTAGAACTTATATCTCAAAGTGGGTGGCGCATTTACGTTGTAGATGTCTATGGGCTCCAGTAACCACTTAACACCAGGTGGGCTGTGAGCTCGTCCATCCAAACAAGCAATAAAATAAAAAAAGATTTCACCGTATTGCGCTTACTACGAAATAAATTTCACTTAGGTATACTTTGGCTTCGGCAACACGTGGTGTTTATGCCATTAAATTGTAGCTTATGTGAAACGTTGGTATTTTTAACACAGCGCCATCTATGAGATATTAATGTCAAACAGTATTACAATTGTCTGTAAAAACTGATTTAAGGCACCGTCTTTTTTTTTTATTGCTTAGATGGATGGACGAGCTCACAGCCCACCTGGTGTTAAGTGGTTACTGGAGCGCATAGACATCTACAACGTAAATGCGCCACCCACCTCGAGATATAAGTTCTAAGGTCTCAGTATAGTTACAATTTACTTAATACATTACATAATACATTTAATACATTTGCTGAGTACGTATTTAATTAGAAAAATTGGTACCCGCCTGCGGGATTCGAACACCGGTGCATCGCTCAACACGAATGCACCGGACGTCTTATCCTTTAGGCCACGACGACTTCAGACTTCTGTTTTAGACGTATGAAACTTACAATTAATAACAATAATCAACTTAAGAAATCATTTTAATATTAATTAATAAATATCGCGACCATTAATCGAAATAAAAACCATCCTATGGCCTAAGTTGGAACAGAACACATATTTAAAAATAAAAAAGTTAAAATCGGTTCAGTAGTTTAGGTTTTTTTTTATGATTGATAGTTTACTGGTAGCCCGAAGGCCTTTCCAGTTTCACCAGGACAGGTGGGCGAGCAAAGGCTCAGCCAAGAGGGGCGGGATTTGCTAACAACTGCCCGAGCGCCTCCGAAGGAGACCTAACAACTCACGAGCAATTGCTTCACGAATGAATCTACCACCGGATCGGAATCGCGACCCGCTGAGAAGATCCGGCGAGAAACTCAGCGAGCAGATTCTGAACTCTTTGTCGAGTTCGACGAGTACGGTTACCGAGGTCCCTAAGCCTGCTCCTAGTGTTAGAGCTGAAGGCGTCTAATGCAAAGGTTATTGGATCTGATGGATCCGTAAGGACGTGTCTAGGGCTTCGACGGTGACTGGCTCCTGCGTGATCAGGATTCGGAGGTAGTTTAGGTGTCCATCGCGGACAAACAACGTAACATGTAATTTATATATGAGGCCATCAGCGCAAAAGTGGCTTAACCCTCATTTTTTTCATATTCGTGCTTATATATTGCAATTTATTTAAAACATATATATTAATAAATTTTCATGCAAAACCATATACTAATCTCTAATTTCACCCATAGATTACATTTTGTTATGACTTTGTAAACATTGTTTTTGGGCGTATTGTTTTTGCCTACAAAGCAGTGTAAAAGTAAATTCAGACTTCATTATCTCCATACTAACTATGATAAGCTTAGGCCACTTTTGCTCTGGCGGCCTCATATATTAAGATATCTTTGATGATCACGAACAAGGCATACTGAATGTTAAACATCCGAATACGACCCGTGGCGTATATGAAAATTTAAATTGATAAGCCTTGAACAATTTGAAAGGTGCGCGCGGCCCTAAAACAGAAATGGACGCTTCTTAATATCAAAGGGCCATAAAGCCCGTATTCCGGGTAATATTACTTGTTTTATTGTGATAATAAACGGGGAATTGGACCGAAGGGTAATTTACAAGCGACGCGAATACTTTACGACGTTCGAGTTATTGTAAAACGTATTGTAAAATGATTTTTCAGTATAAAAAAAAACCTTTACCATCGCAATGAAAGTCCAAAGTTGAACACAGACCGCGACCTATATCTTTATTAAGGTCGGGTCAGCGGTAGGTAATAAGAGTTTTTGGAACGAAGTTCCTTATAGGACGATGCGGAGGGATACCCCAACTGGGAAAAAACGTCCGTAACGTAAGATTGTTATTATTTATAAATAGTCTTAGTATGATGGCTATACAGTGTCAAAAGTATAGTCTACGTGATGACGGTTATTATTATTCATATAAATAGCTGTTTTTTGTATATGTATTATTATTATATATTTTTATAAATCATCGTGAAAATAAAGTTGATAACTACTGATTCTAAAGTAGTTAATATTTTTTTATGTTTATCAATAAAAAATCATAATAGAAAATGTATACTCGAATAATTATTTTCTTTATACCTTGAATAGAACTTAAAATTAATATTTTTATAATAAGGAACTTCGTTCCTATGCGGTGTCCCACGACACCACTTTTTTTTTTAAACGCTCTTACCTGCTTCTCCTGTGCATACAACTACCAACGATTAGGTAGGGAAATGAAAAGTCGAAAATAATTTAATGAAAATACACAATAAACGAGCGAAAACCGAAGAAAACATTAAGATTCAAAATTAAAATAAGAATTCGACACAATGACCTCACAATCAAAGCTACAATTATTTTCCCCAGTTTTCCGTCACCATTTTTTTTTATTTCCAAGTCGCTCGCGGCAATTTATACAGTTGTGTTTGCCTACGTTTACTACTAGGGGTGCTGTGCTAACTACATACAAATTGGAGTTAACTTTTTAACGTTAAAAAACTCACACTAAGCACATAGGTCGTTGGATTTAATTAGAACTATGACAATTTCGATATTCAATGCTGAAAGTGAGAATTTAACTGCTTGTAACAGTTCGTCAGCAGGTAAGCCTCGAATTAATTAAGGTATATAATTAATTAGCATACAAGAATATACTATAGAATATAATATTATTCTCATTCGAAGTAGATACTATCAATCACACAGCTTTATTTAAAACACCGCCATCTACCGACAAAACTATGTACTGCCAAACCTATTTCGAAGTTAAAACAGCTTAGTCATGGAATGGAATTAAAATGAACCTGTACTTCCGGTACCTTTGGATAGATGGCGCTATGATAAAAACTTTTAATTTTTTTACTTAGTTTACGGTAAATTGAAAAAAATCTACGTATTATTTTTCAAACAATATTTTTTTTGTCGTAACGGTAATTTTAGTATTAAAACCACTGTGGTTCAAAAGTAACAAATCGTAAATTAAACTAATAATATCGAATCCACAGCGAGAGAAAAATAAATTAACCGAAGGTCATAGACTTACATAACAGGTTACGACTTAAGATCTAGAAAGACTGGGTCTTAACTGTTTGCTTTAGGTCGATATCGAGGGTCAGTAACCCCGCCCTCTGTCAGTTGAACACAGAAAGCTATAGACATAATAATACAACAAAAAATATTCAACATACAAAAGGTTTATTCTTTCTCATTTCCTTTCCTTCCTTTCCTATCTCTTTTACTGATTACAAGCGAATAGTTTTGACACCTGCATACTAGTCTAGTCTAGAATTTTTTTTTAATTAACAATTGTTTAACTTGTTGAAAAATTAACTTTAAGTAAAATTTCCAACGGGAATAAATTATTTATAGTGTTCAGAACACACCATAATTTTTTCAAATTAAAAAATGTATATTCAATACCTTAAATAAATTAATTAATGTGCGGTACTCGCTTTTGACGCCACGCGCGCCACCTAAAAATGTCGCGCGCAGACCTATTTTCAGCGTTAAATTAAAATTATAAATAATGGAGATAGGTTTCCGGGAGTTAGGAGTTTTTTATTGGAAATTTCCTCTTCTTTCCGAATCTTTTTTTTAAATTTCTTAAATATTAATAGTTTATGAAATATTGACCAAAAAACGAAATGCCATTTTTTTTTTCATCTTTAATTGTTTATAACTTTTGCAATTTTTTATGTGCTAAATACACACTTTTGGTACATTTTTCTGGGCGTCATTCCGGATGCAATGAGCTATCGCACATAATTTTAAGAGCAGCATCTCTATTTTGTTCCATTTTCAACTTGTCGTCTAGACTATACATTCATGCTTAAAAGACGGATGGATGTGACATTCTCTTTAAAAAAACATTGAGAGAGAGAGAGAGAGATTGTCAGACAGGAATGTAAGGAAGAGAGACGGTGGCGTAGGATAGGTGGAATAGGATATATGGAACGGGAATAGAAGGATAGTGGCGATAAGTGGAAGGAAAGAGACAAGGTGGCGTATTTTCATGCTCTAGTCCGATCAAATTAAGACAACATTGGACTCCAACATCACTGTCGCTATCCCCTGCGAAGAGGACAGGAATAAATGGAGAACATAGTCCGAACAAAACTGCTCCGTAAAGATCACGACCCTTAGCACTGAGGAACACGAGGCAAAGAGTAACGATATTAAATATCATCATACAGAGCCAAATCGATCAGCAATAATGTAGGAAGCTGGAAATGGTTTATGACATTGACAATACACCAGTTTGAAAATATGTAAGATAAGGTATTATTGAAGGTGACAGGAAGATCAATCTTGAGAAGAGTTAAAGGCATGAAGTTATGTATTTAATTGGAGAGATGCTTGCCAAAAAAGCACACCCAAAAACCATCTTATAGAAGTGATATAATTGAATTGCATTGGATTTTGTATAGGTATTTAAAGAGTAAATGGTAGTCGTCGTAGCCTGATTAGATGGTGTTCGAATCCCGCAAACAGATACCAT
This sequence comes from Bombyx mandarina, assembly GCF_003987935.1. The sequence goes on from NW_021011514.1 coordinate 281,522, forward strand.
TTTTTTGACGTGACAAAGTCCTATAATTCGATGGAGCCGGCTACACGTACGAAAAAACGTGACACATGCGGCGTTACCTCGCTCTGAGGCGTTCCATTTAAGGCTTGAAGTGCAAGCGAGAGCGCGCAACGAGCGACAAAGAGGCACAATCGGCCTCCGCGTTCGGCAGCGTTCGACATCTGTCTCTCTCCTACTTGAGTGAGCGATGCATCCGCGTGGACAGCTGCTATACAATAATACATTTACATGTTTTCGTCAAGTATGAAGTTCAGTGAAAAGTGAATGTGGTGTCAATTGTTTATAGCAACGATAATTGCGATAATTGAAAAATGAAACCATTCCATCAGTATTTTCTTATGACGTTGTCACGTTCAACTATCGTCAGTAAACCGACTTTACAGACAACGATTGACGATTTTCACGATTGACCCCCGCGATTAAAGTATGTAGTAAAGTATGTATGTGTAACAAAATCAAACCAGCAAAACATACAATTTATTTAATAAGCTTTACGCATAAAGTACTCTCTACAAGTCAGCCAAGGATGCTGTAGTCCTTGAGTACTGTAGACGCAATATGTGTTTATAGAAGTCTTTGACGATAAAACTAAAATAATGTTACGCTAGCAAGTGTAACGCCATCTGTCGCCGAATAGACGAACGAATATCGAACGATCTAGTAGCATTTAGAATGCTCGAGATGTAAAACGTAATCTATTGTTAGATAGCGGAAACACAATACTCGACTTGTGTGGAATATTCTCGATATTTCTAGGGATGTGGTATCGGCTATAAAAGCGTTGTAGAGATGGCACGCAGTCAGTCAGTAATCGGAACTACTCGAAGTGAAACAGCGAACGGGTCACCTGAAGCGAAGCGAAAGAAGCGAATTGAGAATCGTAAAGTGCTATTGAAGTATTTTAAATGTTCTAAGTGCTAAGTACTTTAGTGAAACATTTATTTATCGCGAACCCCAGCGCGTAACAATAACGCTCAAGCTTATAATTTAAATTTTTAATTGTGGTCAAATTTCTACCGCTGGGCTACTACTAGTCAATACTGTAAGGCTATTCCTCAGCGGGAGCCAATTAGTTCGTCGGCCCATTTAAGTTCAGTAGTCGGGTCTAATGCCATCTCTGTTCCCTCAATATATTCCACGTTAGGCTCCTGAATGCTCATTACTGCGTCCATATTAGTTACATCGTTATCTGCCCTTAGGGACGCACGACTTACTTTCCCTACTGTAAGTGGGTTTGTACACGATCCAACTTCGATTTTTGAAAAAATAAATTTAAAGAAAGTGGTTATCTGTAAAGTCGGTTTACGGACGATAGTTTTACGAGATAACGTCAGTAACAGAACTATTTCAACTGCAAGCTCTGACGTCACGCGAGAAGAGAGATAAATGTGTCACACACAAGCCAACGCTTGGGCCGATCGTGCCTCTCTATTGTTTATTACGCGCACTCGCTTGCACGCTTAGGCTCAGGCGGAACGTGACACTTTTTCTTGCGTGCAGCCGGTGTTCGTCAGTTTATTTAATGATATCAAGTCAAAAAAAAGAATATAAAAAAACACGTGTAGCATTCGGGAACTGCCGCGGTAAAGTTATTGCATAGCATTTTTTATCAATTTATGCAATTATAATTAGACAATAATAATAATTGAATATTAAAACAATAATAAAATAAGACCACGATATATTTATAAGCATTAACAAAAGCAAAAAATTAACTGCCCCCTTCACATTCATAAGCTAGACCGCGCGAGAGAGAGATAGGCAGACTTTTCATGATGCGCATGCAGTGCGACGCCACGCCGCACGCTGCAAGGTAGGCGGAGTGGGGGTGTTAGGTTTTATTTTTGTTACGGAATTTCTTGATTCGGTCGCCGCGCTCAAAGCCCGCGATAAAAGCTATCCAATTGCTTAAAAATCCAAAATTGCCTATAACTGGCATTAAACAAACGCTAAAAATTTATTTTACAAAACAAACATCACGAGGAAGGCGTATCCAAATGCCACAAAGATCGAACCTGCATAACGTTCCATGATTACTGGTTATATTGCTCGCCCGTATGGGTCTACTGACATAACTATCCAACCGTGGAACCGTAATGGGCTACCAACCAAACCAAACTAAAAGGTGGCACGACTTAAAATAAGACAAATGAGAATTGGGCCTCATATGACAAAGCGGACTTAGATTTTTTTTTATTGCTTAGGTGGGTGGACGAGCTCACAGCCCTCCTGATGTTAAGTGGTTACTGGAGCTCATAGACATCTACAATGAGATATAAGTTCTAAGATCTCAGTATAGTTACAACGGCTGCCCTACCCTTCAAACCGAAACGCATTACTGCTTCACGGCAGAAATAGGCAGGGTGGTGGTACCTACCCGCGCGGACTCTCAAGAGGTCCTAACACCAGTAAAGAGATTGAAGTACCTATTAAGGCTTAAGACATCAAACAAGCCTATAATGTTTACTTGTTTAGGACGTGTAACCATTTAAAGGAAATAATAATTAACGCTATCAATAAAGCTAATAAGCATGCAGACACAAACAAAAATGGCGATAGATGAAAAGCTTCAAATGTGCGAAAATTGAATTTGATACTGAAAAAAACTCGAATTCACGAAAAATATAATGCTTGTCGGATTGTGAACTGGGTCCTTAACGAGCTTCTGTGCTTTACTGTACTGTAAGCTTTTGTTTGCTCGTTCGATTGTATAAGGCATCACCGAATGTGGTAATCTTTAATTACCGTGCCACAATTCCTAATCCTCCGATACATTTTTATTCAATTGTCGCTTTCATTTGTTTTTTAATAATAAGCTCGATCAGCGCATTTAAGTCCTTAACTGCACTGGAATAACAGCTAAATTGGCCGGCTCCGAACTTGCGACCTTTTGCTTCGGAGTTACGTTTGCTACAAATCACGAATTCAACTAAAGCAAAATAACGAGCAATCGTCCTTACGTATCCCGGAACTGCATCAAATATCCAACCTGTTGAAATAAATTTCAGCGGTAATTCACACTTCCTTATTACGTGGATTGCGCTGGACCAATTGTTGCAAGCCAACCATGCATTTATATGTGTCCGTAAATCATTGTAACTTCAATACGAGATTCAGGTATGAGATTTTACTCGGCAACTGTATATTTCACTTAACACATTTATGTTGCGGTTATACCAGTTGATTGGAACTTGATTTTTTAATTTATGTAAAGAACAATCTTTATTGTTTAAAACTCTTTTAGTTTTTAAAAAGGATTTTTCTTCGGAGTCATTCAGAGTCATGGAGTGAAGTCTGTTATTCCGAAAAAAGAAAGTTCAGTTTTGTATAGTCTATCAACATCGTTTACTGCTTAATTTTTAATTTTCGTTTTCTCCACCTTATCCCACTAGGTGGGGTCGGCACAGCTAATTTTTCTCTTCCATTCTCTTCTATCAGCCGTCATCTCAACACTCATTCCTTTCTCTCTCATATCGTCATTCACACACTCCATCCATGTCTTCTTCGGTCGACCTCTTCCCCCTCTACCTTGCACTACCATTTCCATACATCTCCTAGTCACATGCATCTTCTCTCTACGCATCACATGACCATACCACGCTAACTATTTTAATATTAATTTTAAAAGAGATTCAGGGTTTTAAATGTTGTTTTCTTATTATGTCACAGAAAAGGCAATTAAGCGTTTTATAATTCTGAAACACTCCATATAATTATATTTATTTAAAGAAAAAACAACATTGATTTTCATTGATAATTTACCTCGTTAAACAAACAATCAGTACTCGACTTTAAAACAGCTTTGTGAATATACTGGTGGTAGGACCTCTTGTGAGTCCGCGCGGGTAGGTACCACCGCCCCTCCTATTTGTGCCGTGAAGCAGTAATGCGTTTCAGTTTGAAGGGTGGGGCATCCGTTGTAACTATACTAAGACCTTAGAACTTGTATCTCAAGGTGTGTGGCGCATTTACGTTGTAGATGTCTATGAGTTCCAGTAACCACTTAACACCAGGTGGGCTGAGAGCTCGTCCACTCATCTTTGCATTGCAAAACAACATTGATTGCTTACAACTTGTTTAAGAATTGTGAACGTAATGTTGACTAATAAATCTGTAGTAAAGTTTTTCTGGTTTATGTTCGCCTCTGGTTGAGCAAAGAAATATTTTAAAAGACGTAAACTGTCATTTGCAGTAAATTGTAAATGGTTTGTAAAATTCTAAACTACCTCAATGCGATATTATATTCAAATACTTATAGACATTTTTGTTTGTTCGTTAACAAACAAACTTTCAAGTATGCAATCTAATATACATATAAAATTCTCGTGTCACAATGTTCGTTCCCATACTCCTCCGAAACCGCTTGACCGATTCTCATGAATTTTTTTATGCATATTGAGTAAGCCTGAGAATCGGCTACTATCTATTTCTCATACCCCTAAGTGATTAGGGTTGTCCACCCCTAACATATTTTTTTTTATTTGGACATTTTTTTTTGTTATAATGAGGTATTATGTGGTTGAATGAGGTTTTATTATTTTTATTATATATTCCCTCATCGTTCACAGCGCTACATGCCTCTTACACTCATTTACCACATCCTTACACACTTACAATAAGTTAGTTTTTTTTTCTACACTAGAAATTCCCTAGGAATCTTATATATGGCAAAACAATGTTTGCCGGGTCAGCTAGTATTAGTACAGATTATTCCGTACGCAAAAGGTTTGCATATTTCAAAGCGCATGACATTTTATGATGCTCCCATACTTCGAAACTACCAGTTTATTACAAAGTACGAAATCGTATATAATCTATTATTGTATAAAGGCAATATTGTGAAGTGTCTGTGTATCTCACAAAATGAAGTTATTGGATAAATCCATTCAAATATATAATATTCTTAAGGTCTCACACTGAATGCTATTTGCGTCCTGCAAATTCTTTTCTTCTTCTTTCTTTTAGTCTTTTTTCCGACTCGATAGGATCTACAAGACGTGGATGTTTCATTTGACCTTTAGTTTAGATGTTAAATGGTTCGTTAATCTAGTTTACTAGGTAAGGCCTTAGCTGTTGACATCATGATCGATCGTGATCTCTCACCATCAGGTTGGCCGTATACCAATCTTTTAATTTTTTTTACTTGGATGGATGGTTAGACGAGTTCACAGCCCACCTGGTGTTAAGCGGTTACCAGAGCCCATAGACATCTACAACGTTAATGCCGCCACCCACCTTGAGACATGAGTTCTAAGATCTCAGTATAGTTACAGTCTGCCTATAATGGCAAAATAAAAAAGATAAAAGATATACGGGAAGAACATTTCAACCCACGAAACCTTTTTTTTATTGCTTAGTTGGGTGGACGAGCTCACAGCCCACTTGGTATTCAGTGGTTACTAAAGCCCATAGCGTAAATGCACCACCCACCTTGAGATATAAATTCTAAGGTCTCAGTATAGTTACAACGGCTGCCCCACCCTTCAAACCGGAACGCATTACTGCGTCACGGCAGAAATAGGCAGGGTGGTGGTATTTAACCGTATGGACTCACAAGATGTCCTACCACCAGTAATTACGCAAATTATAATTTCGCGGGTTTGATTTTTATTACACGATGTTATTCCTTCACCTCAGTCAATGGTGAACATTTGTTATGTACGTATTTCGTTAGAAAATTTGTACCCGCCAGCGAGATTCGAACACCGGTGCATCGCTAGATACGAATGCACCGGACGTCTTATACTTTGGGCCACGACGACTTAAAACCTGCTAAATTAAGTACAGAAAATAACCAAAGTCTCCATAAACCCAGATCCACAAAATAACTGCGATCAGAATTATCGATAATTCGAATACTATTCTTTCCGGGTGGAATCAAACATCGGCATGTACTAAAAACTCTGATATGAATTTGATGTTATAGTTATAGCTATTGTATATGACTTTTGAAGGATGGTTTTTAACTTGGCTCGACGGGTGGTTCTTGAGAAATTCCAATACACGGAGGTGAGACGGAACAGCCGTGGACATTCACAGAATTTTGTCACATATCCTCCACAACACGAGACTTTGTTGCATTGAACAAATAAAATTTTACGATTTCTTACATTACCTTAAGAATTTCCACTTTGACTTTATTTTTTTAAGTTTACGCTGGATAGGAATGGATGTTCTCTTGGATTGTTTATAACTTCGATTTTTGTAGATTGGTTTAGCAGAAAAGAATTTGGATTAGCTTTCAGTTGTGACATTTTTGATTCAATTCATCTGAGATTGAGATTTTGAAAGATTCAGTTGTAATCTTTTTAGTTAGCTTCATCTGAGATAAGATTTTGAAAGATTTAGCAACAAAAAAGATAAATGTCGTAGTTAGAACGGATTTCCTTTTGCTATATTTTTTTTGTGTTTTTATTTTGTAATGATCAAAAGACTCAGTATAGAATAGTTAAACGAATCATAAAACATAAATAAATAAAATAAATAAATGCCTACCAAATTTCAGAAATATGTATGAAAAAAAATATATCGGCTTTTAATTTTTTATTGTAAATACACAAACTAATATTTTTTCTCATTTTCTCAAAATTTACAACAAGCTCGACCCGATAGAAAAAAACTTTTAATTTCTTATGTCATCGGGAAATGCCTCAAAAATAGCTGCCAAAAAGTGTAGGTTTTTCATTGCCACCTTTTTTCATCATCATCATTTTTCGGTATGACCCCTTAGCCTGCAAATAAAGACTTTAAAAAAAGCATAAATTTGACTAAAAATCAACCCACGATTCGATAGAAGATATAACAGTAAAAGATGAGTAGATATCTGCTTATTATTATATGTACACCCATTATGAGTATATTGCTATTTCCTTTTCAATTTACCTTCAAGTTCAAAGATCAAATCAGGAAACCTTGCACTAAACTATTGAGGCGAATTTCCGTAGGATTTGTATATTACTACTAGTGCTTTTAAATCCAAACTTAGGTTGAAACTTTAAAACGCCTTTTTAATGGTAATAATTTTCAATACATTCCTGTTCAAACTATCAAAGTATTTGACAGCTTCTAACCGAATATATTAAAGCTGTGCACTTTTTAGTCGTGGCTATTAAACTAAACATCCCGAAATTTAATAACTTTGAACCGAGTTGAGAACGCCTTTTCTAGTTTATAGTAAATTTGCAACACAAGTCTACGTAAGTTTCCCATAAGGATGCATTAATATCGTCTTTTGAAAATCATACTCGGAGAATTTATTAACTTACTGGTGGTAGGACCTCTTGTGAATCCGCGCGGGTAGGTACCACCACCCTGCCTATTTCTGCCGTGAAGCAGTGATGCGTGTCGGTTTGAAGGGTGGGGCAGCCGTTGTAACCCGTGGTTGTACTGAGACCTATACTGAGACCTTAGAACTTATCTCAAGGTGGATGGCGCATTTACGTTGTAGATGTCTATGGGCTCCAGTAACCACTTAACACCAGGTGGGCTGTGAGCTCGTCCACCTATCTAAGCAATAAACAAAATAAAAAACTTGCCCGATATTACTGAGGGCATTTTACCAGACTTGTAAATTTGGTATGTAAAACACCAATTCGTCCGGTCTAAATACCAAAACTACTAACTTACGACGTAATTTGCCTTCATCAATATATTTACCATTATTAGGGTCATGGGTCAAAGCAAAACTTTCGATCTTGCGAAACAGGAAAATGATGTGTAAAATTCAATGTGGAATCGCTCAGGCCTTAAGGATTTTATGTTTCCAAGAAGGCACTATTCAAAAGGTTTAATGTACAGTCGGGATACCACAGTATTTCCTTTGTTTCAGATTAGGGTCACATGTTTTTTTTTTTTTTCTTGCATAGATGTGTGGACGAGCTCACAGCCCACCTGGTGTATTGGTTATACTGGAGCCCATAGACATCTACAACGTAAATGCGCCACACACCTTGAGATATAGTTCTAAGGTCTCAGTATTGTCACAACGGCTACCCCACCCTTCAAACCGAAACGCATTACTGCTTCACGGCAGAAATAGGCGGGGCGGTGGTACCTACCCGTTCGGACTCACAAGAGGTCCTACCACCAGTACATTCGACAATAATTGATAAACCTAATAAATGGACATGTTTTTTTTCTGGAACAAGAAATACGTCACCTTCTTCGAGCCGTTGTCATTTCAATTGATGCTTACGTCTTGTCTAAATTATATTTTAACGCAATGGTTCAATCGACAAATGTTTTATCGAGACAGGGAAATTAATTTATATAATAATCTATGAGTTGAGGCGCTAGAATAGATACATCGGCTCTTGTAATGCTATATGGGTATATCTCTCTCCTGAGTCAATGTACCTATTGTAGTCTGGATAAGATAGTTGCATCCTAAAAGATAAGATGCATTGGTAAACTTGTAACAGAAGACTTTTTTTTGAAGAGTTTTTTTTTGTCTTTTGAGTTAGAAGACTATCTATTTGTATTTATTTCTATTGATACAAGAAAGAAGACAATTAACATCAACATTATTAGATTCACTAGTAGATTCAGAGCGACTACTTGATCTACTAAAATGAGCGTCAAAACAATTAATCATTTACTAAAATTTAATGTAACACTAGTCGAACACTTATCGAACTGTTAGGAACTTATTAATGAGAAAATTGTGCCTTAAATAGTAAGTTAGCCGCAAAATTTTAATACAATACAACTTCTTCTTCTTCAACCCATGTCCACCCAATGCTGAGTGTAGGTATTTTCGGATGCACCCCATTCTCTTCGGTCTCTTGCTTTTCGCATTCAACCCCTACCGACCACTTTGACCAGGTCATCAGTCCACCTCGTTGGTTGTCTGGTCTGGTCTGGTCTGGGTGCCCACGTTACGACGTCCAGTATGAGGTCTCCACTTCAGTACTTTTGTTCCCCACCGATTGTCAGTACGACGACATAATATGTGGCAGTAAAAAAAAAACTGGCCGGCCCACTTCCACTTTTTCCGGGCAATCAGTTTGGCAATGCCAGTCAAACCAAATACAATACATACGTAAATGTAACCGAAAAGCCAATTTTAATTCTATTCTTATCGGATTAAGATTTTTTTTGCGATTAACAATCAAAATAGGGCTCCAAACTTCAAATAACCGACTTGGATATAGTTAGTTCAAATTATTGCGTGAGAATCGAACAGAACCCAATCGTTTTTGATTTTTAAATATATAACTTTCGCAACGCCTTTTTATAAGACAATAATTCCTTTTGCTTGTTTGTACTTTTTGTGATTCTTATTGTTCTATCATAGCCATTGTTTCGGAGAGTTCTCCGTAAGCATAAAAGCATTCCTAGAATGCTATGTTTTTGCTAATGTTTTATTGACATATTTACTTGATCCAACTTCGATTGTGGAAGCTGTCTTTGTTTCGGTTTGTACCTAATCGCTGATAGCCTAAGGAGCTATTGCAGTAACTCACGTAGCGGCAGGTGAGCTCACGGACTCAACCTGAGAGAATTTGCTAGTACTGGCCCTAGCAAGAGCAGTGCTTCGCAGAATCTACCACCGGACGGGATCGCGACCGAGTGAGAAGATCCGGCGAGAAACTCAGTAGGTTGTGTTTTTCGTGTCTTTACAAGACAGACTCTGTCGACCCTATCCGGAATCAAAGCCGTGAATACATATAAAAGTTCCTGGAACACCAGCTATCAATTACGGTGGACAGTTAAAACGCTCCTAATGCTCAATAACATTGCCGGTATTCGCCATTAGTCAATGTACAAAGTTAGTTAGGAATCTAGAATATGTTATAATGTTTATGGAGAGGTCATGTTGGGTGGGATTTTCGGCGTATTATATATATTGTTATGGCCCTGCCTGCACGATCAGTGCTTCTTTGAATCTATCACCGGATTGGAACCGCGATCCACTGATAAGATCCCGCGAGAATCTCACTTAGTTAAGTTGCACGACGAACTTTTTCGCATTGGGCTAGTTCGACGAGAATATTCACGTTACATACTACATGCTGCCGGTCATGATATATGGCGCTGAAACGTGAACATTGACCGTAAGTCTGGTCCGTAAGTTCAAAGTCACTCAGCGTGATATGGAATGGTGTATGCTCGGAGTTTCTTTGATGGATCGAGTCAGAAATGATGAAATCCGTCAAAAAACCGTAAAACGACATAGCCCTAAAAATTAGCAAGCTGAAATGGAATTGGCCGGACATACATGTCGCAGAACCGATGGCCGATGGAGCAGACGTGTTCTGGATTGGAGACCGCGTACCGGTAAACGCAGCGTTGGGCGTCCCCCTGCCCGTTGGACCGATGACTTGCGGCGATATGCTGGGAAAGATTGGATGCAGAAGGTGGACGATCGTTTATTGTGATAGACTATGGGAGTGGCCTACATCCAGCAGTAGAGAGATACAGACTGATATAATGATGATGAAATTCACGTTACAGTACAAGAAGAAACACTTAGATAACGGCACACAGAAATTCATAACTAATCTTAAAGATTTTGGTCCTGACTACTTGAATAGGTAATATGTAGATTACATCAATTTTGTCATCTATAAATATAAAAGTCAGTGTGTATATGAATATTCCCTAAAAATTTCCTAAGCCAATGGCACCTATACTAGGTAACCGGTTAAACAAATGATAACACAAGTAAAAACATTTTTGGAGTTTGTTTTTTAATTGCCCGATAATTGCAAGTTGCTTATAATAAATTGATGATAAAATGTAACCTAAGTTCCTTTAACAATTCCGTACCACCGTGGGATGACCCATGCATCTAGCTGTAGGGTTGACCGCGGCAACCTCTCTCAACTTAATCCGAATTCTGTCTCGGATAGGCATTGGGCGAGAAGCAAGGGCGTGATAAGCGGGAATTTAACATCTTCAACGGCTGAGTACCACAAATCCCTAAGCGCGAGAAACTCGTAAGTGTTTCAGCTCCCAGCCCGTAAAAAACATTAAGATTCTCTTAACCAGACATCCCGAGGTCTTATAACCGCTAACTAATCACAATCTTAATGATATGGCGCATCAGCGTGCTGCCGGTTGAATTGGAAAAAAAACTGTGACCTCTAAAGAGCGTATTAAGCGCGCTTTGTCCTTCGAACAACCCCTAATGCGATTAAAATGATTTTATTAAATGACGTTACACAATTTCCTGGTTCCATTGTTGTCTTCGCAACGTCAAAGGTTATCTTTTAATATGACACCTTGAAGTACGCCAAGCTATTACCCGTATTATATTTGGAGAAAAAAAAAATGTGTCATTAAATGTTGTCGAATAATGTATACGATATAATTTCGCATTTATTATTGTCACTTGTAATCGAATCAGTAAATATTTTTAGTATAATATCTAAAGTATTTGGAAATTTTTGAGCCTAATAAAACGTAAAACTAATTTACAGTACCCGGCGATAAATATTGCACATCGACCGTGGGAAAGAGACAGTTAATTTTTGCTTCGTAGAGTGCTATATCTGTCGCACATTAATTAATTGACATTCAGTCTCCATAGATACTGGATCGTTTGTTTCGTCGCACTCAAGTAACGCTCTACAACAAAAACAAAATTAGACGACTGTCTCTTTCTAAATATCGATGTGCAGCATTTATTGCCTGGTACTGTAATTTTATTTATTTATTTTTATTGCTCAAATGCTTGGACGAACTCATAACCCACCTGGTGTTAAGTGGTTACTGGGGCCCATAAACATCTACAACGTAAATGCGCCAACCACTTTGAGACACAAGTTCTAAGGTCTCAGTATAGTTACAACGGCTGCCCTACCCTTCAAACCGAAACGCATTACTGCTTCACGGCAGAAACAGGCGGGGTGGTGGTACCTACCCGTGCGGACTAACAAGAGGTCCAGTAATTGTAATTGTGTTTATTATTTTCACTTTCAGCTAAGACGACAGGAATAAAGGTGCGGATGTCCAAGCAAGTTGCATTAGGGTTGGCACTTGTAGGAATATATACAAATATCCCAAATTAAACCACGTGACTGCCTCAAGACTTAGCTTATTTCGATTCCAAGCATTTGTGTATTTACCTACACGTGTAAACCCTAGCCGCGTAGCTACCTTTCAGCACACTAAGCACTCGGAATACATGTCTCAATGTAGAAGTGGCATTGTCGCAGTGACATCATCAATATCGACTTCCTTACGGAGTCCACTTATGTCCATAGACAGTAATTTCAGCAAATAACAAAACTTAATCTCAACCTAGTTTTTTTTTATCATAGCCCCTCTGATGTTAAGTTGTTGCCGGAGCCCATAGAAATAAAACACGTAAATGCCACCATCCACCTTGAGAAATGATTTAATTCTACAGTATAACGGCTGCCACACCCTTCAAACCGAAACGTATTACTGCTTCACGGCAGAAATAGGCAGGGTAGTGGTACCTACCCGTGCAGACTCACAAGAGGTCCTACCACCAGTAATTACGAAAATTGTAATTTTGCGGATTTTGATTTTTATTACACGATGTTATTATTCCTTCACCGTGGAAGTCAATCGTGAACATATGTTAAGTACGTATTTAATTGGAAAAACTGGTACCCGCTGGTGCATCGGTTAAAACGAATGCACCGGACGTCTTATCCTTTAGGCCACGACGACTTCAAGACTTTTATTATATCTATACTAATATTATAAAGCGGAAGAGTTTGTTTGCTTAAACGCGCTAATCTCAGGAACTACTGGTCCGATTTGAAAAATTCTTTTAGTGTTAGATAGCCCATTTATTGAGGAAGGCTATAAGCTAACATCACGGTAAGACCAATACTAGTGGAACACCAATAAAGTATGTTTCAAAATAGGGGTTTAAATACCTTCCTTAACATTCTATAATTCAAAAATATTTATACTTTGTACGTAAATGAAGTGGGGGGGGTAAAATTTAGCGTTATGCCAAAGTAACTACATATTCCACGCGGACGGAGTCGCTGACAAAATGTAGTTTATTATAAAAGAGCTTTGCTTATAACACAAGCTCTCCTCAAGTAACCACGTAGTCGTAAATTTTAAAAACAAACGGAATTGTTCAAAGCGAAATCAGACAGTCAGTTAGTGAAGTCAAAACTTTCATTATTCAGCTTTCGTTTGGTAGTTTCGTAATTAGAGCTTTCCGTGCTTTAAAGCTATTAACCTGAAAGTTTTAGTTGACGACACATTGCCGTTATACTATTCCACAATTATCATTTAGATACGATTTTCAGTTACACGAAGGAACTATGTCGCTTATAGCTATTATGTAAAATTAATGTTAAAATTTTGTCTGTACTATGATTAGAAATTCAGGTTCAATAATGTAAACTTATTAGTGCCGTAAAATATTCGTACGATCTCCTCTCAAGAATAAGATGGGTGTCTCATAAACCTCATCAACACTCGTGAACAACATCGTTTTTTTTTTTTATTGTCCATCGTGTTTTTATCCCTTCTAGAAAGACGAGCATACAGCTGATGGTGAATGGTTACCATCGCCCATGGACGTCAGCAATGCCAAGGGCAGAGCTAAACCGCTGCCTTCTTTTTTATTTTTGCCATAATGAGATATGAGGCGCAATGCGTAAGTACGTAAGATACTCGTACGAAGTAAGTGAGAAGTTGGTATACTCGTAATGCAAGTGTGACTCCGCCCTCAAGACTATCATTCTGACCACTTAAAACCAGGCGGGCCATGAGACGTCTTGTAACACCATTTACCACTAGTAGGTGTGTAGAGCGTGGACTGTATTTTGTGCTGGTCGCTTCAATAATTCGATATATTCAGAGAGAAGATTATTTTTATTTTATTTTAATGTAGTTACAACACGTGCACGTACGACCTGAATTGTTGATTGATTTACAATTGAGTCGACTATTATCAAAGGCGGCAATCTGACTTTTGGACAATGATTGGTAAATCAGAAAAACGAATTATTGACTTTGTATTCCATCGGCAGTCACCAAACTCTTCGGAACGACATCTTAGATAAATAACAGGTTAACTATTAACCTTTATTTAATGCAGGTTTTGAACCGTATTCTTTGAAGGAGACGATTATATTCAAATCAATCTGTATTGACATATCAATAAAATTGTTTTGTCCAAATGCACAGATTGCCGCCTTTGATAATAGACGAATCAATTACAGTGTTGTCAAAATTATTATTCTATTTCAAAATTGAAAAAATAGTTATGCAAACTACATGTTTAAAATTGCTCTAAGCAGTAGGTATAAACAGAAATAGGACTTCCCGACAAAAAAAGCTCATTTCGAAACTAGAACACTGAACTTTAGTGATTCGTTAAGTTTTAATGGACGTTTAAAGTTATTTGCCCCAAGTTTAGTTCGGTGATTGTCTGCGGTGATATTATTTAATTGCCTGTTTCGATCGTGAATTTAAATAATAATGCAATAATGATTGTTATTTTACATTGTAAGATAAGACGTTGTAAGATTTACAAGTGGTAGGACCTCTTGTGTGTCCACGCGGGTAGGTACAGTAGTACAGTATAGTCTCAGTATAGTTACAACGGCCACCCCGCCCTTCGAATCGAAACGCATCACTGCTTCACGACAGAAATAGGCGGAGTGGTGGTACCTAACCATGCGGACTCACGATAGGTCCTACTACCAGTAATTACGCAAATTATAATTTCACGGGTTTGATTTTTATTACACGATGTTATTCCTTCACCGTGGAAGTCAATCGTGAGCTTTTGTCAAGTACGTATTTCATTAGAAAAAATGGTACTTGCCTGCGGACCGTTCCATTGTTCGAAAGGAATGTACCAGACGTCTTATCTTTTAGGCCACGATGACTTCAAGACTTTTGACCAGATTTCACCAGATTGACTGTTTATCTCACCCATGAACAAGAGTTTCCAAATCCATTCACAATTATACATAAACAACACACAAATCCACGAAAACACACCCAAAAACAACTAAATCATGACACGTCATTCATTCACATCGCCCTCGTAAACGACTACCATCACTACATGCGTGATTCAACCTTATTGCTTTACGAAAACAGTCGAATATAACATAACAATAAACTAGAGAACCCTCAGAATTACGCCCTTGACTCTGTTTTTACTGAAATAGCTGTAAAACCACACGAAATTACGATAGGACACGAAACTAGACACGCAATGCGATGATTTGGGATCGTCTAAATTCAGTTCTGCCCTAAGATAAATCAGATAAACGTATTCAGGCAGCAAAATTGCCGAAATCTATATATTAATACGTGAAGCAAAAACTTTGTACCCCTTTTTACGCAAATTACGCAGACGAAGGAGTATGAAATTTCTCACACTTATAGAGGTTATAGAAAAGGAGTGCACAATGCTAATATTTTTTTAAAATAAAGCATAAAGGATACCTTAAATCAATAAAGAAAACATTACACACACTACCATGTATTTGACACAACACACATAAAAATATACTCTTTGTTTAGTGTCAATTGGGAAACTTTTGTTATTGTTTAAAGTATGTGGTCGAATTGAAAATAGATTAATATTGTTTGTCTTTAAAATTATTGATCTATAGTGCAGTTTTGGCGAATACTGTGATTATATTATCGAAATATAATAGTGTTTGACAAAAGAACCATAATAATGTTTAAACTTATAATTTCAATTTATTATAGTCGAATCTCGACTACTGCGGGGCCACTAGTACAATATTAAAAACCCTGGTTTCGCAAGGGCCACTTTTAAAACAGCAAAAAAACAACTTAAAGTAAATCAGTCTCAAAGTTCATTTTTTTAAGGAATATAATATATAATTGGCACTACTGACTTAAGGGATCTGATTGCTAGATCTGGTGCTATCGGTGTACGAGTGTGGCATCTAATTACACCACAGACCAGTTCGCAACTACAATGGTACTGTTATACCCTGTATTGTTAACCGAAAACCATGACAGCTTCGTGCCAAAATAGGCCGAATGAGGGTTCTTAACTGTGCAGGCTCTTTTCTTGGAAAATCCATTCGTAAACTGCAACCTATCATCTATCTAACACCGACGAAAAAATCAGTCATGGCCATACAATCGACCTCGAAGACCGGTGTAATCAAAACAGCACTTTATCCAAATAAACATTCGCCGCTTTTGTCGGGCTTATTGCCTCACCCTAATTGCTGTCACAAGGGTGTGGTGCGAGGTGCGACCTCATGGAACAACCGTTGTAAACAAAACGAAAAGCCTTCAAAACACTGAACTAATTCACCGTCAAACGGGGCATTACGTCGTACACAACAGTATGCTTAGGGCGAGTTTTTTAACGTTCTCGATGTCGTAAAAGTTAACTCAAATTTGTATGGAGATGGAATGTTTGCCTACGTTTGCCGCTAAGGGCGCTGTACCAACTGCATAGCAATTTGGTGCTATTGGTGGTAGGACCTCTTGAGAGTCCGCGCGGGTAGGTAACCACCCTGCCTATTTCTGCCGTGAAGCAGTAATGCGTTTCGGTTTGAAGGGGGCAGCCGTTGTAACTATACTGAGATCTTAGAACTTATATCTCAAGTTAGGTGGTGGTGCATTTACGTTGTAGATGTCTATGGGCTCCAGTAACCACTTAAGACCAGGCGGGCTGTGAGTTCGTCCATCCATCTAAGCAATAAAAAAAATTGAGTTAACTTTTACGCTATCGAAAACGTTAAAAAACTCGCACCGGACATTTAATGACATGCGATACGATGTTTTCGGCGGGAACTCAGACAGTGAAGTTGCATGAATTGTTTATGTTTTGTAAATTTAATGTTTTTGCAGGTTCAAATGCGTAACAACGGTAGCTTATTAATCGTTTAGCATCTGTGAAGGGGTACGAGCGTGGAAAAATTAAACGAAGTCGCAAGACGTGGCCCGTTTACTGGTAATAGGACGTCGTCTTGACGTTTTGTGATTCCGCACGGGTAGATACCACCACCCCGCCTATTTCTGCCGTGAAGCAGTAATACGTTTCGGTTTGAAGGGTGAGGCAGCCGTTGTACTGAACTAAGACCGTAGAACTCATATCTCAATGTGGGTGGCGGCATTTACGTTGTAGATGGCTATGGGCTCTGATAACCATTTAACACCAGGTGGGCCGTGAGATCGTCCACCGGTCTAAGCAATAGAAAAAATTCAAAAACCTTGCTTCTCGGTTCCTCCAAAAGGTCCACTGAAGTCTCAGTAACAATAACCACTATTTTACTGAGCCTTCATTTCATCTAATTCCGTTTGATTTAATAAAATATTAACTTTCCGCCATTGAGCTTGCTGCCTTTATTTATAATTTATTTAATTCAAAACGAAATGAAGCCGAGTTTTAAAACGAATACTAATAAGTTTTAAATCGATTTTGTAACAATTCACCCGGCAATTTTATCGCATAATCGATTCAAAGTGCAGAGTGCAATAAACTTTTACAAACTACGAACCTTTAAAAGTGTAAATTTATTCAAATTTAAAGTAAAAAAACGAACAGCAAGCCTGCATCCTTTTCACGACGGACCGGCAGAAAGAAACGGAGATATCGTTTTGCGAAAGTGCAACAGGGATAGAGATACAGGTGTGTCTGCGCTTAACAGAAAGCTAGTGCATAAAAATTGCGGTAGTTCAATGATGCTTTCTTTAAAATCCAAACAATCCAATAAATGAGAGAACTAGCTCTTAATCCATCCGGTATGAAATGGTTAGTGTCCGCAGACAACGTGAGTGCCACAACCCACCATAAAATTTGACGATGTTGCAATTGTATTGCCTTATTTTTACCTATGGTGATAGCTTTGAGAGGCTATTTCAGCTTCTTCTTGACGTATAGGTGAGCTCACGGGGCTCAAACCGGAGTGTTGCTAACACTGGCTCTAGCAAGAGAAGTGCTTCGCAGAATCAACCGCCGGATCAGACACAAGACCTACTGAGAAGATCTGGCGAGAAACCCAATGGGCTGCGTCTATGGGTTAATTTACTCGTCAATTGCGTCACTCGTCGCAAGCGACGACGGGTTTAGCGAGGACGATGATCGGTGTATTGCCTAAAGACCGTCATGTCCTTCAAAGGTGGACCGCATAACTGCTCGCGGCATAATTAAGCAGAATGCTGGTATCTACTCATGCTGACTCACAAATCGTGCTATTATCGCCTCTGATTCACCGAAGCTAAAATATTCAGTTTTCTTTGAAAACGTCGCGCGATACGATAATCCCGCTATCGTATTGGAATATCTCAACATCACGCGGACCGTTAGTTGAGCTCACGAGCTTAACCTGAGTGAAATGCTTCTTTGAATCTACTACCGGATTGGAATCGCAATCAACAGTGAAGATCCGGCGAGAAACTCAGTGAGAGAAAGGTAACTAGGAGTGTTGCAGCGTAGTGAACTTACTGCCAAAATTCTATACAACAACGAAAACCCGTTTAACAATAGGATCCGCGGAGTGATAGCTTAGGTTTCAACGTCCTGACATGAGAAAATGTACAAGATTGTTACTTTTCAATCTATTTACAGTCCTGGTAGATCACGCACAGATTCCAAGACTTAGTGATCCTTAGTAATAGGTTTAGCAAAATTTAGGTCTGCTTTGGAGTGCTCGTGGAAGACGCCCAATATATTCAGAGCTCTCTTTCTAATTATCCATAGTGAGTGGTCGATTACGTGGCGTCTGTTAGTCCCTCACGAACATCACCAGTACTGAAAGTGTCTTCAAACCTCTGCGTACCACAAAAGTCTCATTTAAAAGCCCGTTTCATGAACTTATTTATTTATAGCTTTCGATACTCGACAGTATAAAGGCGGACTTAATGTCATCAGACCTCACAAGAGGTCCTACCACCAGTAATTACGCAAATTACAATTTGGCGGGTTTGATTTTTATTACACGACGATGTTATTCCTTCACCGTGGAAGTCAATCGTGAACAACGTGTTAAGCAATTATGGAAGATATCATAATTTTGTAGCGCGACAAGACCGAATGAACAGGCAGCGGACCCTGACACTGTCGTTGTCCATGATCCACCCTAACTAATGAGCATCAGATCAGCCGAATGCTCGTATGATCAAAAATCAGCAGCACCAGTCCGTGTAAAATCTACTGGCCATAACTCTGAAACACTCACCGAATGTGTTCAGAACAAATAAATATTTTTAATTTCATTTAAATACGAACTCCTAATTCGTAAAATCACAAATCTGAATCAACCACTCGATAAATTAATTAGAACGGTGACAGCGCTCACAGATTTAAAGAATCTCAATTTATCTACGAAGACAAAAGTTTGTATGTTTGTTTGTTTACGTTGTACAGGCATATGTGTGTTTTTTACATGTTATTGCGCATACTGGTGTATGACTTCACGGCCCATCTGATCTGATGTGGTTATCGGAGTTCACATAATATATCACAATGTGGATGCCTGAAAAAATGTCTACTTCTTAATAAAGTATTAGACGCTTCACTAAGACGAAGACACCTCATTCCTTATTACAAGAACGGTATTTCGGGGACTGCCGCGATAAAGCTATTGCATAGCATTTTTTATCAGCTTATGCAATTATAGTTAAATAATGATAATTTAATATTAAAACAATAATAAAATAAGACCATGCTACATTTATAAACATTAACAAAAGCAAAACATTAACTGTCCCCTTCACACTCATAAGCTAGACCGCGCGAGAGTGGGATGGGCAGACTTTTCATGATGCGCATGCAATGCGACGTCACGCTGCGCGCTTATTCACAAACACTACACAAGCGCAACGTGTGAATGTGTTGAACGCGAGCTACATGGTAGGCGGAGTGGGGGTGTTCGGTTTTATTTTCGTTACGGAATTTCTTGATTCGGTCGCAAGGCTACCAGATTAGGTAGGAAAAGAAAATATTCAAACAGTATGTTGCGTGAAATTGATCGCTCAAAGACAAGAAATAGAGAACCTCGCTATTGTTCTCCTGCTGTCCAAATTGCAAGTGATTGAAGACAAATCTCAGCATTTCAATATAACAGAGAAATAAATGTTCATTAATTTACTTCAATATAGAAAAAGAAAGAATCATGTGATTTTATCCGAGAGTTTCGATTATTGGCAAGTGAAACCGCAAGCTTCATTTAGTATGTGAATAAAATGTTATCCTCTAACTTGAATTGTGCATTGCTTACTGAATCATTTATTGGACGCTTTCATACAATTTTATTGAAGTATAATAATATAGTTATTAACTTACCAATACTAAATTTGAAAAGTATACACATACATATGTCTATATACATATTGTTTTTTTTTAATCGATATATGAGAGCGACAATTTTTCTTTTAAATCTATTCACCAATGTATTTTTTTTATGGAAATGTTTTCTGAAGTGATTCTTCTGCTTAAGATATACTTATATTATTATGATAGCAGTGACAATGTTCTTAACAAGTGCATGTCTTCGATAAATATTTTACTCTGATTGAGCACAAGATATTTTTTGTACTCATCGTGTTAGTTTTTTTTTATTGCTTAGAAGGATGGACGAGCTCACAGCCCACCTGGTGTTAAGTGGTTACTGGAGCCCATAGACATCTACAACGTAAATGCGTCACCCACCTTGAGATATGTTTTAGGGTCTCAGTATAGTTACAACGGTTACCACCCTTCAAACCGAAACGCATTACTGCTTCACGGCTGAAATAGGCGAGGTGGTGGTACCTACCCGTGCGGACTCACAAGAGGTCTTACCACCAGTAATAGTAGTTTGACCAGAACGAATAGATACCACAGTATTTCCTATTTCTATAACAAAACCGATGGGATGCTCGTTTATAAGCAGAATGTAAATGAGACTTCCATATCAAGGAGGCAAGCAGATAGCGTCCATGGGCATAAGCAACGCACCGAGAGTTATTATTCTAGCTACGTGATGCAAAAAAGAAACAATCAAATTTCTTCATTAGAATATGTTACATAAAACCGTCCGCCAACATTCGCGTGCTTTGTTTTGACATAGCACCATTTTGAATTCTTGTAATTGAAACCTTTTTAATGCGAGATTAAAAATTCATGAATTATTTATTTTAATTAATGCTCCATCTTCGTTGTTGGCAAACTCAAAAGTCAACTTTGAAGTATTTTAAAGTTATTCACCACAGTTCATCGTAAAAAAATATAGGTAGTTTAAAAATTGAATGAAATGTTTAAATAGCGCATCGAACTAACAATTGATTTCATCTTTATTATTTCATTCTATTGATATTGGCCAAGATATTAGAGCGAAGTTTTAAAATTATTAAATTGTCATCAGTGCTCGATGCATGTGTGCGTGTTTGTTTTTGCGTTAGTGTGTGTATGTATGAGTGTGTGAGTTTTTACGTTTATTTAGCGTGCCAAAGATTCTATTACACACCTACGCACCAATCTAATAAAAGCGTATTAAATATATTATATATATATTTTTTTTATTGCCCTCGTAGGCCGACGAGCATACGGCCCATCTGATGGTGAGTGGTTACCGTCACCCATGGACTTCAGCAATGCCAGGGGCAGAGCCAAGCCGCTGCCTACCGCTTAATAAATATAGAAATTCATTCTTTTTTTTTATGATTGAGTGATTACTGGTGGCCCGAAGGCCTTTCCAGTTTCACCAGGACAGGTGGGCCAGCAAGGGCTCAGCCATGAGTGGTGGGATTTGCCAACAGCTACCCGAGCGGCTTCAAAAGAGACCTAACAACTCTAAAATAACTTCTTCGCGAATGAATCTACCACCGGATCGTAATCGCGACCCGCTGAGAAGACCCGGTGAGAATCTCAGCGGGCTGATGTTTAGGTTAAGTAAGGAAATGAATTCTCTCAACATACTCGTAGTACGAGTGCCGGTAATTTCTTACGCCGTTATTCAACTGCGGCCTCTGATCTGCAGGTAGGCGTTGATACAATGACATGTCGTGCTATACAGGGTGTTAGGAGAAGACCGCTTCTTAAAACGAAGACGGATGATAGTACTGTTACGCGCTGGGGTTCGGGATAAATAAAATTCTACCGAATTATAAATTAAAAACTGTATTCAACACTTAGAAGCTTTTTTTTCCTAGCCGAGAGCTGAGAGCTTTGAGAGGCTATTTCAGCGTAACCTTAACTAGTAGGTGAGCTCACGGGGCTCAAACCTGAATAGAACCCTTAAAGCACTTCACTACACTTTTAAAATTCTCAATTCGCTTCTTTCGCTTCGCTTCAGATGATCCGTTCGCTGTTTCGTTTTGAGTAGTTCCGATTATGGTCTGACTGCGTGCCATCCCTACAACGCTTTTATAATCGATACTACATCCCTAGAATTATCGAGAATATTCCACACATCTCTACTATGTCCGCTATCTGAGAATAGATGGCGTTGTACTTCTCGAGCGTTCTCTAGGTGCGACTAGATCCTTTGATTTTCGTTTGACTATTCAGCAATAGATGGCGTTACTCTTACCGGCGTAACAATACTAATAACACTTTTGATGATGGAGTTATCTAAATAAATGTTGTAAATAAATATTTGTGCGATCGTACGAGTCTGCGCCGCGCCCATGCTTTCGATGATCCGAGCATCAGCTGTTCTTCATTTTGTGTTTCATTGCTGGTTTTTTTTTTAAAGTAAAGTAATGTATTTTTTATGAAACTATTGTTTCATTTAGCTGTACTAGCATGATGGGCGTAAATAACGCTAATAAAACATTTTAAAAATATGATTTTTTTGTTAATCAGTATCGATTTTTTCTTCTGTCCCGTCATCAAAAGTGTCATTAGTACTATCGTCTGCCTTCGTTTTCGGAAGCGGTCTCCTACACCCAGTATACGGAATGAAGTTTCCTGGGTATTCAAAACGTATCCAGTATTAAAAAGTATTCAGAGCATAAAAAATCGCTACCTAGAAAACTCGGAAGCCGGTATGGCTAATCCTAAAAAGAAGAATTTCCAAACTTGGGGTGGTTATTTTACTCCCGAGTTGTCAGGAATTCCAAGACCCGTCTTATCATCATTATGGTAACTGATGACAAGAGAACAGCTCTCAAGCTTACCAGTAGAGGCTTATTATTTAAAGCCGATGCATTAGTACGTGACTCATGATGGTTCAATAGAATTATTTGTCGCAGAAGGACCGATATCTACATTATCTTTTGATACAGCGTATGATAGATAGTCATGCAACCAGATAGAGCAGCAGGAAACGGTATAACAGTTTCGAGATGTCCTCATTTTTCCTAAATCAGAAAACGAATGTGTTCGGATTCGACTCGAGCGATGACACTTCGACTCTGCCGAAGAACACCACTTTTTTTTTTCCTACCTATGCTGATAGCCTTGAGAGGCTACATCAGCTTCGCCCTAACGTGTAGGTGAGCTCACGGGGCTCAAACCGGAGCGCTGCTAACACTAACCCTAGCAAGAGCAGTGCCTCGCAGAATCTACCACCGGATCGGAAACGCGACCCACTGAGAAGATCCGGCGAGAAACTCAGTGGGCTGTGTCTGTGGGTTAATTTACTCGTCGAGTCCTTCGTCGCAAGCGACGGGTTCGACGAGAACGATGGCCGGTGCTTGAGGTACCTAAAAGAACTGTTAGTGGATCGAGAGGATCTGAAATGACGTGTAACCAATAGACCGTAACACCGTGTGTATATCACAGGTTCGAGCGTGTAGTGGCGAGACGAAATATCCTATCTACTTAAACTTACTTCGATTGGATTAGAAGCATGTTCGGTTGTTGCTATTGAACAATAGATGGCGCTCGATTCCTTTTAATTGATTAAGGCTGTGTAAAGTGTTAATGAAATTTTCGTGGGATGTAGCGTGTAGGTACAATCATTTATATATTATAGCTGACCCGGCAAACGTTGTTTTGCCATATATAAGATTTGTAGGGCAGAAAAAAAAAACGAAATTATTGTAAGCGTGTAAGGATGTGGTAAATGAGTGAAAAAGGCATGTAGCGCTGTGAACGATGAAGGAATATAAAAATAACAAAACCTCATTCAACCACATAATACCTCATTATAACAAAAAAATGTTCAAAAAATAAAAATAAAAAAATTTTTGGGGTTGGACAACCCTTATCATTTAGGGGTATGAAAAATAGATAGTAGCCGATTCTCAGACCTACTGAACATGCATATAAAATTTCATAAAAATCGGTCCAACCGTTTCAGAGGAGTATGGTAACTAACATTGTGACATGAGAATTTTATATATAATATTATATACGTAATGTTCATATATAGCCTTCCTGTCATTCATTTGGGGCGCATACTTCCGAAGGCACACAAGAAATGTCTCTTTAAAACATGTTTTCTTTCCTTAGTTTAATATTATGCATTTGTAAGAAGTTTTGCTGCGTTCAGACCAACACAATTATAAAATCGATAAAGAGTTAAAATAGAGATGTATTATTTAAAATAAAAATAAAAAACTCGTATTTTCCAATCGCAAATTAATTCATTGCGACCAAAGAAATTAAGTTCGACGACCTTTGTAGATATTT
Source organism: Bombyx mandarina (assembly GCF_003987935.1). Next base: position 306,051 of record NW_021011514.1, read on the forward strand.
CGCATTCAATGAGCCGTTTGTGTAATTAAATAAAATTTATTTTTGTGGTTTTCTAAGTTTTTTTTTTCAATGTTTTTCTGTCGATGTTCAAATGTTTAGCGTGACTAAAATAAAATTACTTTTACTTGTACTAACTTTTTAGTCACGTAATTGGGCAGAGATGATACGAAGTCGTGGCCTAACGGATAAGACGTCCGGTGCATTCGTGTTGAGCGATGCACCGGTGTTCGAAACCCAGGCGTGTACCAATTTTTTAATGAAATACGTACTCAACAAAGGCTCACGATTGATTTCCACGGTGAAGGAATAACATCGTGTAATAAAAATGAAACCTGCAAAATTATAATTTGCGTAATTACTGGTGGTAGGACCTCTTATGAGTCCGCGCGGGTGGGTACCACCACCCTGCCTATTTTTGCCGTGAAGCAGTAATGCATTTCGGTTTGAAGGGTGGGGCAGCCGTTGTAACTATACGTGAGACCTTAGAACTTATATCTCAAGGTGGGTGGCGCATTTACGTTGTGGATGTCTCTGGGCTCCAGTAACCACTTAACACCAGGTGGGCTGTGAGCTCGTCCACCCATCTAAGCAATAAAAAAATTAAAAAAATAAAAATTACTGAAGATCGTTTGTGAACTGATTACCGGAATCTTGTGCCACACCACTAATGCCATCAGGGTACCGCCCTCTTCTAACCTCCCTCGAACCCTGATATCCAAGACAATATTCCTTTGAACCAGAAAAATACATGACAGCTTATTAATGAGAACGGATTAAAAAAAATGCTAACGAAAAAAAAAACAATCAATAAAACGAATATAATAAATAAGCCCACCTCGAGCTTACGGTTCCGAAAGCTAACCAACACGCAGCGAAGTTGAGTGAGTGACTCCGAAAAAAAAGCTCTCATACAGAACCTAGAAACCGGTTCGCGGAACCAACTTCGCGTTACAGCCTTACGACCACGAAGGTCAGAGACAAACTCAGTCACAAACCGAACCGCGCGGTCGACGGACGTGCCCTCGGAAAGGATAATCTAAAAAAGAAAGAAACTTTAAACGTCCCCTCGCAACAAATTCAAAACTATCTTTTTACGATACGTCAATGTAAAAATATATCTTTTGTGCGATTTTTTTTTGTTATTTGTTACGGCCAGTGCTATTTGTCGTGTAGTTTATTTATATTTTAGACTGTTAATGCCGTGTTTAGTGTTCGAAGTAAATACGAAAAGATCTTCATTACTACATTCGGTAAGTTTTTACAGATTTTTGTCTGTTTGTTTTGTGTCAGGTTTGTGTGTTTGCCGATCGGATATCGATGCATCGATGCGGGTTTTGTTCTGGCTATAGAGTGACGGGAATCGTGTCCGATTCGACTCTAGTGATATCAAGATTGTTTTTTTCTTACTTTCATTGTTGGACCTGTGAATCGACTCCGTAAAAAGTAGTTGCATTTTCATATTTTTTTATAAATGTCAATGCTGTTTGTGCTTACTATTCATTTTAATTAAATTAAATTCTTTTAAACGTTATGATTTCATTGACTATAGATATTGTTGGCATTCTCTTTGAGCTGTATACAATTAATGTCTGTTTTACGGGATTTAAACTAGTCTGTGATTCTTTGACTGACTCGATGGCTCAGTGCTTTGGGTTCGTGATCGCACAGCCGCGGCTTCGATTCCCAATCGGAGCAAACATTCGCATAGACAACAGACTTGTTTGCTCCACATCCGGGTGTTTAATATCTATATACTATTTATGTGTGTACCAATTTTCGGCTCCTGCAGTAACGAGAATCATAGTTCGACTCAGATGTGTGTGGGTTTTGTCGCATACTATTCATTATCAGTATGCTCAGTGCGAGCTTATTAACTTTCTCGATAGAGTAGAAGTAAACTAATTTGTATGCAGTTGGAACGTTTGCCTACGTTTGCCGCTAGGGGCGCTGTTCCAACTGCATACAAATTTGAGTTAACTTTTACGCTGTCGAGAACGTTAATAAACTCGCACTGAGTACACTGGCTCGGAAACTGTGACACAAAAAGAGAGCTCGTCGATAAAAGCAACGCGTTGAGCGAAATAAGGACGAATCAACAGGCCACTTTCGCACGTATTATTAGTATTGTAACAGTAGTTTTATTGCTATCAAAGGTAGATTTACTGGTAGTAGGACCTTTTGTGAGTCCGCGCATATAGGTACCATCACCCTGCCTATTTCTGCCGTGAAGCAGTAATGCGTTTCGGTTTAAAAGGTGGAGCAGCCGTTTTAACTATACTGAGACCTTAGAACTTATATCTCAAAGGCGCATTTACATGGTAGATCTCTATGGGCTCCAGTAACTACTTAACACCAGGCAGTGAGCTAGTTCACCAATCTAAGCAAAAAAAAAAAGATGTTGTATGCAAGTGAATCGAGTGGAGCTTACAAGAAAGCTTCGTTATAAAGAACGTCTTGTTTTAAAGTAAAAATCAAACACGTAAAGTGAATTGCACGTAAATGCCAACTATAACTGCCTTTTAGCAGTTTATTGACATTAGCGGCCTAGGTGACAGTTGCTGTGAAGGCCAAGTGAGTCGATCGCTCGTCTTCTCAACACATTGTCCAATGAAATTGATGAAATACGAGTCAAGGGATTCGCTGTGAGCAGTCTTACTGGTGGTGGGGCGTCTTGTGAGCCCGCACGGGTAGGCACCACCGGCCTGCCTGTTTCAGCCGTGATGCAGTAACGCGTTTCGGTTTGTAAGGCAGGGGCGGTCGTAGTACTAAAAAAGATGTGTGGTGTCGCGGGACACCGGATAGGAACGAAGTTCCTTATTATAAAAATATTAATTTTAAGTTCTATTCGAGGTATAAAGAAAATAATTATTCGGGTATACATATTGTTTATGATGATTTTATTTATTGATAAAAATTAAAAAAAAACTACTTTACAAAGTTATCAACTTTATTTTATTCACAATGATTTATAAAAAATATATAATAATAATATTCAAAGAAACAGCTATTTATATGAATAATAATAATACCCGTCATCACGTAGACTAAACATTAGACACTGTATAGCCATCATACTAAGACTATACATAAATAATAAAAAGCTTACGTTACGGACGTTTTTTCCTAGTTGGGGTACCCCTCCGCATCGTCTCATAAGGAACTTCGTTCCAAAAACTGAGACTGGGAATGTGAGCTCGTCCACTCATCTAAGCAAACAAAATATGCAGTTCTTAGTAGATTTGTATGTCATTAACACAGTCTATAGACATCACAGTCTCGCAAATGAGGTTGACGTCTTCTTGTATTACATAGTAAAAGGATAATGACGATATTCTAATCGAAACGTATGCTTTGCGGCAGAAATAGACAAATAGGCATTAAATCCGCGGCGCCCGGCAAAAACGGTACTATTGATTCTCGTATTAAAATGTTCGTCAAATTCGCCTACTGGTAGAGGGGGAAGAGGTCAACCGAAGAAGACATGGATGGAGTGTGTGAATGACGATATGAGAGAGAGGGGAGTGAGTGTTGAGGTGACGGCTGATAGAAGAGAATGGAAGAGAAAAATTACCTGTGCCGACCCCAGAGCTGTGCTACAGTAATTAATAAGACAAGTTCTCACAGCCCACCTGGTGTTAAGTGGTTATTAGAGCCCGTAGAAATCTACAACGTAAATGCGCCAGCCACCTTGAGATATAAGCTCTAAGGTCTCAAGTATAGTTACAACGGCTGCCCTTACCCTTCAAACCGAAACGCATTACTGCTTCACGGCAAAAACAGGCAGGTCCGTGCGGACTCTCACAAGAGGTCCTACCACCAGTAAAGTAAGAACTTTGTTATACGCTACCTCTTTTAGGTACGCAGTGCAAAGCGTTTTACGTCAGTACAAAGCAACATCCATTGCAGCAGAATATTAAAATCATCTATATATTAATACGTGAACCAAAAACTTTGTATCCCTTTTTACGAAAATTGCGCGGACGGAGGAGTATGAAATTTTCCACACTTATAGAGAATATAGAGAAGAATTGCACAATACTAATATTTTATTAAAATAATGCATAAAGGATACAATACATTAATTTAATCAATAAAGAAAACGTTACACACACTGCATACCATGTATTTGACGCACACACGCATGCATACTATTTATTGTCAAACTTTTGTTCTTGACGTCTGTTGTCAAATTGAGAATAGATTAAATATTGTTTGTCTTTGTTAATATTTTTTATAGTGTAGTCTTGGCGAAATTTGTGATTATAGAAGTATAAAATACAATCATAATAGTGCACAAACTTACAATTCCAATTAATTATAGTCGACTACTGCGGGACCACTAGTTCTTATTAATAAAAATCATCTGTCATTGAATAAATTCGGCGTACACGAGAAACTTGTTTTCTATTTGTCTATGATTCATCTAACCTTGAAATAAGTAGGCAAAATGAAGAGTGACGGTGGAGAAATTTCGCAAGCCGATAAAGATTTGTTTATCATATCGATAAAATAATGTGGGTACTTTTAAAATGCGTTTTTTGTTTGTTTTCTCCGAATCTGAGTAGGCCATTACCGCGTAGATTACATGGAACTAGGTAATCAGAGAGATATTAATTTTGCATGCCTCCGGTCAAAACCACTGATAGGCGACCATGACTTATATTCTGCGACCGACTACACAGATAACAGTGTCTCCTGATTTGTATACTTTTTAATTCCTTTTTTTTTCTTTCCCTACCTATGCTGATAGCCTTGAGAGGCTATTTCAGATTCGCCCTAAGATGTAGGTGAGCTCACGGGGCTCAAGCTGGAGTGTTACTAACACTGGCCCTAGCAAGAGCGGTGCTTCGCAGAATCTACCGCCGGATCGGAAACGCGACCCACTGAGAAGATCTGCTGAGAAACTCAGTGGGCTGTGTTTGTGGGCTAATTGGGTCGTCGAGCCCTTCTTCGCAAGCGACGGGTTCGACGAGGACGGTGACCAGTGCTTGTGGTACCTAAAAGCACCGTTAATGGATCAGGAGGATCCGTAATGATGTGTTTTGGGCAACGTCGACTGTTTACCGTTCGATCTACAGGATCGGGTATGTAATTTCCGGCAGTCCCTAGAAGAAGGTTCTCATGTCGTGCCGCCTTCTCAAAGCGGCGCAATGATGCCGACTGTAGATACTGACTGATTCATTGCTTAGGCGGTGTTAAGTGATTACCAGAGCCCAATATACGTTTAAAACGTAAATGCCGCCAACTAACTACCTTGAGATATAGTTCTTAGGTCTCCGTTTTTACGGCTGCCCCACTCTTCAGACCGAAACGCATTTTCACGGCAGAAATAGGCAGGGTGGTGGTACCTACCCGTGTGGACCCACAAGACGTCCTACCACCAGTAAAAACATTACTGACACTTCATTACTTTGTAAAACTGTATGTTAATTCAATTGTGGTTAATACATATTTAACAAATTAGAAGATACGGGTGTGCTTACTGTCAAATATTTACCAAGCGATACTGGTGGTAGAACACTTTGTTAGCGCACTGTTCTTATAACACAGAACTATTGCTTCGTGTCAAAAATAGTCTTCGACAAAACATCGTGTCAATAAAGTAAATAAACGGTAGGCAGCGGCTTGGCTCTGCCCCTGGCATCGCTGAAGTCCATGGGCGAGGGTAACCATTCACCATCAGGTGGGCCGTATGCCCGTCTGCCTACAAGGGTAACAAAAAAAAAACACGATACGCATTACCTTTGATATTCTACTCATTCACTCGAAGATCGGCGTGGTGGCATCGCAAAAACAATAACAAATAATTATTATTAGCATTACGCTAATTGCGCAATGCAATGAGATCAATGCACCTTATATAGGTCCGATTACAATTCGTTATGATTAAATAAAATAAACATGCTCAGCTTGTCGAGATAATTTTGTTTACAGATACTCACAATATGACGGCTTGCCCGAGAATTCTAGTTGACAATTTAGTTCGACCACTTAGAACGAATACCTTTTTTTTTTATTGCCCTTGTAGGCAGACGAGCATACGGCCCACCTGATGGTGAGTGGTTACCGTCGCCCATGGACTTCAGCAATGCCAGGGGCAGAGCCAAGCCGCTGCCTACCGTTAGACCTACCCAACCTGAGTATACAAATTCGAATGAGATGGATTTTGGGAACAGAAACGGGCAGGCGTATCTTGAGACATACATCCAAATTCCCAGTTTTGAATTAATTATTTAGCGAGAATACAAACATCGCTTTTTTTTTTATTGCTTAGATGGGTAGACGAGCTCACAGCCCACCTGGTGTTAAGTGGTTACTGGAGCCCATAGACATCTACAACGTAAATGCGCCACCCACCTTGAGATATAAGTTCTAAGGTCTCAGTATAGTTACAACGGCTACCTCACCCCTCAAACCGAAACGCATTACTGCTTCACGCAGAAATAGGCGGGGTGGTGGTGCCTACCGGTGCGGACTCACAAGAGGTGCTACCACCAGTAATTATCAAAAAGATAAGACGTTCGGTGCATTCGTAAGTAGCGACGCAACGGTGTACGAATCCCGCAGGCGACTAGGTACCAATTTTTCTAATGAAATACGTACTTAACGAATGTTCCCGATTGACTTCCACAGTGAATAACATCGTGTAATAAAAATCACACCTGCAAAATTATAATTTGCGTAATTACTGGTGGTAGGACCTCTTGTGAGTCTGCGCGGGTAGGTACCACCACCCTGTCTATTTCTGCCTTGAAGCAGTAATGCGTTTCGGCTTGAAGGGTGGGGCAGCCGTTGTAACTATACTGAGACCTTAGAACTAATATCTCAAGGTGGGTGGCGCATTTACGTTGTAGACGTCTATGGGCTCCAGTAACCACTTAACACCAGGTGGGCTGTGAGCAAAAAAAATCTTTAATATCTTTAAATCTTTAAAAATAGCAACAAAAAAAACGTGTGGCACTCGGGAACTGCCGCGGTAAAGCTATTGCATAGCATTTTTTATCAACTTATGCAATTATAATTAGACAATGATAATTTAATATTAAAACAATAATAAAACAAGACCACGCTATATTAAACATTAATAAAAGCAAAACATTAACTGTCCCCTTCACACTCATAAGCTAGACCGCGCGAGAGAGAGANAGTACATTTGTTTCACTCGCACATGGCGCAGCTCGTCGCCGCCAGATGTCACGCACCTCTCACCGCGCCTCGCAACGCACCGCAAAACGCACCGCCAGTAGCTGTGGCATACTTCATAGGTTGTCTACCATTTGTTTTCGCCGCTCCCGCTTGCCGCGCCTCACGACGCACCGCAATTCGCACCGCTCTCGGCTGTGGCCAAGGGGTAAAGGATAAGACGTCCGGTGCATTCGTGTTGAGCGATGCACCGGTGTTCGAATCTTAGGCGGGTACCAATTTTTTTATGAAATACGTAGTCAACAAATTTTCACGATTGATTTCCACGGTGAATAACATCGTGTAATAAAAATGAAACCTGCAAAATTATAATTTGCCTAATTACTGGTGGTAGGACCTCTTGTAAGTCCGCGCGGGTGGGTACCACCACCCTGCCTATTTTTGCCGTGAAGCAGTAATGCATTTCGGTTTGAAGGGTGGGGCAGCCGTTGTAACTATACGTGAGACCTTAGAACTTATATCTCAAGGTGGGTGGCGCATTTACGTTGTGGATGTCTATGGGCTCAAGTAACCACTTAACACCAGGTGGGCTGTGAGCTCGTCCACCCATCTAAGCAATAAAAAAATTAAAAAAATAAAAATTACTGAAGATCGTTTGTGAACTGATAACCGGAATCTTGTGCCACACCACTAATGCCATCAGGGTACCGCCCTCTTCTGACTTCCCTCGAACCCTGATATCTCAAGAAAATATTCCTTTGAACCAGAACAATACATGACAGCTTATTAATGAGCAGAGATTAAAAAACATGCTAACGAAAAAAAAAAAAAACAATAAAACGAATCTAATAAATAAGCCCACCTCGAGCTTACGGTTCCGAAAGCTAACCAACACGCAGCGAAGTTGAGTGAGTGACTCCGAAAAAAAAGCTCTCATACAGAACCTAGAAACCGGTTCGCGGAACCAACTTCGCGTTACAGCCTTACATCCACGAAGGTCAGAGACAAACTCAGTCACAAACCGAACCGCACGGTCGACGGACGTGCCCTCGGAAAGAATAATCTAAAAAAGAAAGAAACTTTAAACGTCCCCTCGCAACAAATTCAAAACTATCTTTTTACGATACGTCAATGTAAAAATATATCTTTTGTGCGATTTTTTTTTGTTATTTGTTACGGCCAGTGCTATTTATTGTGTAGTTTATTTATATTATAGACTGTTAATGCCGTGTTTAGTGTTCGAAGTAAATACGAAAAGATCTTCATTACTACATTCGGTAAGTTTTACCCGGTTTTTGTCTGTTTGTTTTGTGTCAGGTTTGTGTGTTTGCCGATCGGATATCGATGCATCGATGCGGGTTTTGTTCTGGCTATAGAGTGACGGGAATCGTGTCCGATTCAACTCTAGTGATATCAAGATTGTTTTTTTTCTTACTTTCATTGTTGGACCTGTGAATCGACTCCGTAAAAAGTAGTTGCATTTTCACATTTTTTTATAAATGTCAATGCTGTTTGTGCTTACTATTCATTTGAATTAAATTAAATTCTTTTAAACGTTATGATTTCATTGAATTTAAATATTGTTGGCGTTCTCTTTGAGCTGTATACAATTAATGTCTGTTTTACGGGATTTAAACTAGTCTGTGTTTCTTTGACTGACTCGATGGCTCAGTGCTTAGGGTTCGTGATCGCACAGCCGCGGTTTCGATTCCCAATCGGAGCAAGCATTCGTATAGACAATAGGATTGTTTGCACCACATCCGGGTGTTTAATATCTATATACTATTTATGTGTGTACCAATTTTCGGCTCCTGCAGTAACGAGAATCATAGTTCGACTCAGATGTGTGTGGGTTTTGTCGTATACTATTCATTATCAGTGTGCTTAGTCCGAGCTTATTAACTTTCTCGATAGAGTAAAAGTAAACTCTAATTTGTATTTGGAGTTGGAACGTTTGCCTACGTTTGCCGCTAGAGGCGCTGTTCCAACTGCATACAAACTTGAGTTAACTTTTACGCTGTCGAGAACGTTAATAAACTCGCACTGAGCACACCGGCTCGGAAACTGTGACACAAAAAGAGAGCTCGTCGATAAAAGCAACGCGTTGAGCGAAACAAGGACGAATCAACAGGCCACTTTCGCACGTATTATTAGTATTGTAACAGTAGTTTTATTGCTATCAAAGGTAGGTTTACTGGTGGTAGGACCTCTTGTGAGTCCACGCGGTACCACCACCCTGCCTATTCCTGCCGTGAAGCAGTCATGCGTTTCGGTTTGAGGGGTGGGGCAGCCGTTGTAACTATACTGAGACCTTAGAACTTATATCTCAAAGGCGCATTTACGAGGTAGATCTCTATGGGCTCCAGTAACTACTTAACACCAAGCTATGAGCTAGTCCACCAATCTAAGCAATAAAAAAAAAGATGTAGTATGCGAGTGAATCGAGTGGAGCTTACAAGAAAGCTTCGTTATAAAGAACGGCTTATTTTAAAGTCAAAATCAAACACGTAAAGTGAATTGCACGTAAATGCCAACTATAACTGCCTTTTAGCAGTTTATTGACATTAGCGGCCTAGGTGACAGTTGCTGTGAAGGCCAAGTGAGTCGATCGCTCGTCTTCTCAACACGTTGTCCAATGAAATTGATGAAATAAGAGTCAAGGGATTCGCTGTGAGTATTTTGTACTGGTGGTAGGGCGTCTTGTGAGCCCGCACGGGTAGGTACCACAGGCGTGCCTGTTTCAGCCGTGAAGCAATAACGCGTTTCGGCTTGTAAGGCAGGGGCAGTCGTTGTACTAAAAAAGATGTGTGGTGTCGCGGGACACCGGATAGGAACGAAGTTCCTTATTATAAAAATATGATTTTAAGTTCTATTCGAGGTATAAAGAAAATAATTATTCGGGTATACATATTTTTTATTATGATAAATATAAAAATAAAACTACTTTACAAAGTTATCAACTTTATTTTATTCACAATGATTTATAGAAAATATAATATACAAAGAAACAGCTATTTATATGAATAATAATAATAACCGTTATCACGTAGACTATACATCAGACACTGTATAGCCATAGACCATACATAAATAATAAAAATCTTACGTTACGGACGTTTTTTCCCGATTAGGGTACCGCTCCGCATCGTGCCATAAGGAACTTTGTTCCAAAAAACGGTAATCTTTGAATATTACTCGATCATGTGCTAATTTAATGTCAATAAGCCAGAAAGAACGGACTATGATATACGTATGGTAACGTACAATTATGAAAACGCAATGGAGAGCACATATTTATTAGTTGCAATGAACTTAGCTTTTCGTTAATATAATTGCTTGAAGTACAGCGCGTAATGTAGTATGCTCAACTAGATTAGCTAGAGTAATTAATAAGACAAGTTCTTTTTTTTATTTATTGCTTAGATGGGTGGACGAGCTCACAGTCCACCTGGTGTTGAGCGGTTACTGGAGCTCATAGACATCTACAACGTAAATGCGCCAGCCACCTTGAGATATAAGTTCTAAGGTCCCAAGTATAGTTACAACGGCTGCCCTACCCTTGAAACCAAAACGGGTTACTGCTTCACGGCAAAAATAGGCAGGGTGGTGGTACCTACCCGTGCGGACTCTCACAAGAGGTCCTACCACCAGTAAAGTAAGAACTTTGTTACACGCGACTTCTTTTCGGTACGCAGTCCAAAGCGTTTTACGTCAGTACAAAGCAACATCCATTGCAGCAGTATACCTATATATTAATACGTGAAGCAAAAACTTTGTATCCCTTTTTACGAAAATTGCGCGGACGGAGGAGTATGACATTTTCCACACTTATAGAGAATATAGAGAAGAATGGCACAATGCTAATTTTTTTTTTAAATAATGCATAAAAGATTCATTAAATCAATAAAGAAAACGTTACACACACTACATACCATGTATTTGACGCACACAAGCATGCATACTATTTATTGTCAAACTTTTGTTCTTGACGTCTGTTGTCAAATTGAGAATAGATTAAATATTGTTTGTCTTTGTTAATATTTTTTATAGTGTAGTCTTGGCGAAATTTGTGATTATAGAAGTATAAAATACAATCATAATAGTGTACAAACTTACAATTCCAATTAATTATAGTCGACTACTGCGGGACCACTAGTTCTTATTAATAAAAATCATCTGTCATTGAAAATATTCGGCGTCAACGAGAAACTTGTTTTCTATTTGTCTATGATTCATCTAACCTTGAAATAAGTAGGCAAAATGAAGAGTGACGGTGGAGAAATTCCGCAAGCCGATAAAGATTTGTTTATCATATCGATAAAATTATTTGGGTACTTTTAAAATGCGTTTTTTTTTTGTTTTCTCCGAATCTGAGTAGGCCATTACCGCGTAGATTACATAGAACTAGGTAATCAGAGAGATATTAATTTTGCATGCCTCCGGTCAAAACCACTGATAGGCGACCATGACTTATATTCTGCGACCGACTACACAGATAACAGTGTCTCCTGATTTGTATACTTTTTAATTCCTTTTTTTTTCTTTACCTACCTATGCTGATAGCCTTGAGAGGCTATTTCAGCTTCGCCCTAAGATGTAGGTGAGCTCACGGGGCTCAACTACTAACACTGGCCCTAGCAAGAGCGGTGCTTCGCAGAATCTACTGCCGGATCGGAAACGCGACCCACTGAGAAGATCCGGTGAGAAACTCAGTGGGCTGTGTTTGTGGGCTAATTGGGTCGTCGAGCCCTTCGTCGCAAGCGACGGGTTCGACGAGGACGGTGACCGGTGCTTGTGGTACCTAAAAGCACCGTTAATGGATCAGGAGGATCCGTAATGACGTGTTTTGGGCAACGTCGACTGTTTACCATTCGATCTACAGGATCGGGTATGTAATTTCCGGCGGTCCCGGCAAGAAGGTTCTCATGTCGTGCCGCCTTCTCAAAGTGGCGCAATGATGCCTACTGTAGATACTGACTGATTAATTGCTTAGGCGGTGTTAAGTGATTACCAGAGCCCAATATTCGTTTAAAACGTAAATGCCGCCAACTAACTACCTTGAGATATAGTTCTTAGGTCTTAGTTTTTACAGTACAACGGCTGCCCCCAATCTTCAAACCGACATGCCTGTCTATTTCTGCTTCACAGCAGAAATAGACAGGGTGGTGGTACCTACCCGTGTGGACCCACAAGACGTCCTAACACCAGTAAAAACATTACTGACACTTCATTACTTTGTAAAGCTGTACGTTAATTCCATTGTGGTTATTATATTTAACAAATTAGAAGATACGGTGTGTGCTTACTGTCAAATATTTACCAAGCGATACTGGTGGTAGAACATTTTGTTAGCACACTGGTCTTATAGCATAGAACTATTGCTTCGTGTCAAAAATAGTCTTCGAACAAAACTACGGTGCCAATAAAGCAAATAAACGGTAGGCAGCGGCTTGGCTCTGCCCCTGGCATCACTGAAGTCCATGGGCGACGGTAACCATTCACCATCAGGTAGGCTGTATGCCCGTCTGCCTACAAGGTAACAAAAAAAAACACGATACGCATTACCTTTGATATTCTACTCATTCACTCGAAGATCGGCGTGGTGGCATCGCAAAAACAATAACAGATAATTATTATTAGCATTACGCTAATTGCGCAATGCAATGAGATCAATGCACCTTATATAGGTCCGATTACAATTCGTTATGATTAAATAAAATAAACATGCTCAGCTTGTCGAGATAATTTTGTTTACAGATACTCACGTTGAGACGGCTTGCCCGAGAATTCTAGTTGAAAATTTAGTTTGACTACTTGGAACGAATACCCTGGGTATACGAATTCGAATGAGATGGGTTTTGGGAACAGAAACGGGCAGTCGTATCTTGAGACATAGGTACAACCAAATTCTCAGTTTTGAATTAATACAGTTTTGAATGAATAGAATAAGGTTTTGAATTAATAGAATAAGGTAGAACCTCTTGTGAGTTCGCGCGGGTAGGTACCACCACCCTGTCTATTTCTGCCGTGAAGCAGTAATGCGTTTCGGTTTGAAGGGTGAGGCAGCTGTTGTAACTATACTGAGACCTTAGAACGAATATCTCAAGGTGGGTGGCGCATTTACATTGTAGATGTCTATGGCCTTCAGTAACCACTTAACACCAGATGGGCTGTGAGCTCGTCCATCCATTTAAGCAATAAAAAAAATATTTAAAAAAGAATGTTTGCCTGAAGCGGGAATCGAACCCAAGACCCTCAGCGCTCAGTCAGGGCCGCTAACCACTGCGCCACCGATTTCGGCATTTCGAAGTGTACAAACAGGATTTGTTGTTTATATATTTTGCAAATTCTCCGGGACGATGTTAACTTCATACTGCTATCGTTAAACTGTGGACTTGATTGAGTTCTGCACAAACAAACGTATTGATGGGTTTCCTGCGTGAATCTTAATTTATTTTAATATTTAATGCCTCAATATAATAATATGAAACGCCCACGGGTCGAACGGTAGATAATGCCTTGGTTATCCAGTCTGGTATTATACCAATGGCCCATAACTTTTAATAGTATTTGATAGTTTAATAAATGATGAATGGTTTTTATGTGGTCTTCTAGTATTCAAAATCACGTAAATACGGTTATTTAAATAATGTGAATTAACGCATAGGATAATTTTTTAATGATGGTTAAAGTCGCAACATCCAGTGTTGCTATTTTGAATATCATTGTGTGTTTGTTGGTCCGTGATATATAAATTACAACAAAAAAAAAGATGTGTGGTGTCGTGGGACACCGGATAGAAACGAAGTTCCTTATTATAAAATTATTAATTTTAAGTTCTAGTCGAGATATAAAGAAAATAATTATTCGGGTATACATTTTTTATTGTGATTTTTTTATTGATAAAAATAAAAAAGCTGCTTTACAAAGTTATCAATTTTATTTTATTTTCAATGATTTATAAAAAAATATATAATAATAATATACAAAGAAACAACTATTTATATGAATAATAATAATTTAGCCTAATTATTTTCTATCATAGAAAACCGTCATCCCGTAGACTATACATTAGACACTGTATAGCCATCATACTAAGACTATACATAAATAATAAAAATCTTACGTTACGGACGTTTTTTCCCGGTTAGGGTGCTCCCTCCGCATCGTCCCATAAGGAATTTCGTTCCAAAAGCTAGCTAGTTTTTAATCAATGCCTATTATATAGTTTAGTAGATATCAAAACCCGAAAAATGTGCGTACATACATTTGTATATGTACATTGATTCGGCGAAGCATTGGTCTTGTTAAGGCTCTCTCTCTCTCTTCGATCGGTTCCTCACTGCTGAGGATCGTGACTCCGTCCGATTTCGTCAACCAACTGTCTCCATCTACCCCGCCCTGCAGCCCGGTGTTAAGGCTAGTGTTAGACATTCTCTCAGATTGAGTCCGTTTGCTCACATTCCCATCTCGGTGTATCTAGAATAGCTTCTTAGGCCACTAGCAGGGGAAAAAAATAATTAAAAACACTTTTTTTTTTTCAAATAAATGCCCTTTGTTACAATAATTTGTAATATTTAGTCTATTTTCTGTTTGAAATTCGTTCTCACAGATTGTTCATCTATTCCATTTCGTTTGATGCTATCAAAAGTACTATTTGATAAGATAAATAAAAAAATAAATTCACTTGAAAATCTCATCCGTAATGGTTCAACGACGCCGAAATATGTAAGAGTAAGCAATAATATGATTTGTGTTATAAAAATACCAGTGTCGAAAAATATCTGTGTAAAGTCCTTAGAAAACAGTCACTCGTGCCGATTTAAAGTGTGAAAAGGCCATAATATAACACAAATGAGTCTCGGACCTCATGTCTCAAGGTGGGTAGCAGGATCTATGTTACGATATGTATGGACTGCCCAAAAACCATTGCTTTGTCTAGACATTTGGGCAGCCCAATGCGTCAGTCTAAGCAGAGCCTTGAGTCCACCAACTACAATACTCTCCGAAGAGAGGATGATATGATACAATGTCCCGACGATGTAAGTCACGGCTGGAGGTAGTCCCCAGAGATATGAAGAGTCTAAGAAGTCCAATTTACTGGTGCGATTTGTATTTCGGTCGATATAATACCAAGGTCCTTGGGCCCGCGGTCTGCTCCCAACATCTGGAGACAGTCAAGTCCTACATACGTTGCGTACCCTTTAGGCGTAGATTCCTCCTAGTAGGGGCTGGTAAAATTCATTCAATACGTTACTGTTATCTTTAACGTTGTCCTGTGACCCGTGTACTAACGGGAATGCGAAACTTCTTCGATACTAGAGCTAGAGTAGGAGTTACTAAAATTCATTCAACCCGGTATTGTTATCGTAGCGTCGTCCTGTGACCCGTGTTCTAGCGGGAATGCGAAACTTCTTCGATACTAGAGCTAGAGTAGGGGTTGCTAAAATTCATTCAAGACTTTACTGTTATCTTTAGAGTTGTCCTGTGACCCGTGTAATAGCGGAAATGCGAAGCTTCTTCGATACTAGAGCCAGAGATCTCAGAGATAGATACATAAGGAAATTTATATGAAGCATGTCGGTCAAGGCGTTCTCGAACAATGATATAATGGATCTGAATTGTTTTAGCTTACGGTACATCGTATGTGCGGTGTTATTCAGTTTTTGAGGTCGTCTGAAGGCGCATAACGGGTTTCGGTATCATCGCGAAAAATAATGTTTTCGGGTTTGTGTAATTATTGTTCGAAAATGCAAATGGTTGTTCGTTCAATTACAGGGGAGGAGAAATTGTTTTTTTTTAAATACGATTGAAGGATTGTTGATTAAGTATTTGAAGCTACACTCTGGAGAATCGTTTGGTGGGGTCCGCCCAATAGTTTTTTTTTTTATATCCAAAGGTGAACAGCAATAAAGGCTATAATAATTTGGAAAAGATATTATAAGAAAAAATCTTTTTTAGACTATTTCAACGGAGTAAACTTAATTGAAATTCGATTAAAGATATCGAATTGTTGACGCTAATACCAAATGAAAATCAGCTTTAATTACAAAGATATAAGTCGCCTATTAAGTGAAATATCACTTAAACCAAATAGCTTTTTACCGCTTAATCTATATATTCGTTTCTATGGAATTATGGTATTTTATGATAGGCAGCGGCTTGGCTTTGCCCCTGGCATTGCTGACGTCCATGAGCGACGGTGACCACTTACCATCAGGTGGGTCGTATGCTCGTCTGCCCACAAAGGCAATAAAAAAATTATATATATGTCTGATAATAAGGCTATTTAGTAGTATAAAGAGCAGTGAAAGTGAAAAAGGTCACGCAATTTTTTGGGATCCACCGATCAATTTTATTGGGAGGCCATTTCACATAAATTCGCTTTTTTATTAATCTAAACGCTTTCGTTAGAAAAAATGTTTTAACTGTATGCGCATATTTGAAGTTAGCTTCACGTCTATAACCCAAAGGTCTAACAAAATAAGCTTCTAATTTTCTACTTAGGTCTACTGATGCTGGTCACCGTCGATTCTGTCTCTGATCTCACCCAGGCTTTCTGAACTCTGTCTTAATCATTCTAATGTTTCTAAACTTGGCTGCAGATATTTTTTCCTACACCAACCTGGAAATACTGCGAATGCGCATACCGGATTACAGGAAAATTAATATTACAGCTCATTTGACTTCGTGGAAATTTAGTGAATATTTTAGCTTGTTTTTTTTTATTATTATTTTAATTTATAATAACTTCGAATGCACGTTCTTATAAAATCAAAGAGGTAACCAATAATATGACTAATGATTGTACATTCACGATTTTACAAGGAATTTTGAGGTCAAGACCACTATAGTGTGGTCTAAGCTGAAGATTTAATGACGCCTATTAGATTTTGTGACGTCATAGTTTTATTTTGATTCATTCCGGATTTAAAAAAATGTCAGTTACACATGTCAGTTTGTTTTTTTTTTTAATAATTCAGCTACGACTGTAATTTTAAGCTGCTAGATTGAAGAATCCAAGATCCCCTGAATAATTTGCAGAATTCAATACTATTTATTAACTCAAATTTGTATGGAGTTGGAACGTTTGCCGTTACGGGCGCTGTTCCAACTCCATACAAATTTGAGTTAACTTTTACGCTATCGAGAACGTTAAAATACTCGCACTAAGCACACTGGAAGTAAAGAAACGCAACGCTAACTTTTCTAACGCCTAACAGGATATTAGCACAAAAAAAATTAAAAGGTTGTTTTCTTTTCTTTTGTATCTTGATGCGTCACGCAATCTATCGGTTTCAGAGGGATACAATCAACTTCTAACTGTCTTCGCGGCATATTCGTGGCTAACAAAATTTAAACTCAATTCGATTTGTACACAATATCAATATCACCATGAAAACTGTGGACAGTTAGAAATGCATTACAATTTTTTTTTTATTGCTTAGATGGATGGATGGACGAGCTCACAACCCACCTGGTGTTAAGTGGTTACTGGAGCCCATAGACATCTACAACGTAAATGCGCCACCCACCTCGAGATACAAGTTCTAAGGTCTCAGTACAGTTACAACGACTGCCCTACCCTTCGAACCGAAACGCATTACCGCTTCACGGCAGAAATAGACAGAGTGGTGGTACCTACCCGCGCGGACTCACAAGAGGTCCTACCACCACTAAAAATAACTGTTAACTGTCTTCGCGGTATATTTGTTGTAAACAAAATTTAAACTCAATTCGATTTAAAAGCAATATCAATATCACCATGAAAACTGTGTAGAGTTAGAAATGCATTAAAAAATAATTATAGATTCTTCTTCTTAGTCGAATACTTCATTGCTGAAGGTCGTGTCCTTGAAAGCCCTTCGTGGCTCTTTGTACCCTCAGCTTCCATTTGCTTCGGTTTTCGGCTTCACTCAGGGCGTTCGCAACAAAGAGTCCAGTGACCGCAGTTATCTGATCCGACCAACGGTTTGGTGGCCGGCCGGCGGGTCTTTTCCCTTCCACCTTGCCCACCACAATCAATCTTTCAAGGTTGTCTGGTGGCCGCCGCATTGCTCGGCGGCCACCAGACAACCTCTCGTTTCTATACGAAGTTGCTCGAGGACAGATTAAACCGTAAAAATGGTTTCAATTATGTCCAGGATTCACGAAAACCGAGGGATATATAGTCGAATCCTGTGAAATGGAATCATTCTCAAGCAGTTAACCCGTGGTTCGCTATTTTTTTTTCGAAATTTCTAGCCACTTACATTGTGGGCTTTTGTTATCGGATGCTCTAGAAGAATTTGATTTCCGGTGCCAACGAATACCTTATATGGTCATTATGAAGCTATCACTAGTTAAGGCGCGCGGTTTTCATTCATTGTAACAACTAGTTATTTTGTTTGTTTGTTTGTGTGTAATAATTTTTTGTATTATAATATTTTTAGAGTTTTGTTACGACGTAACAATACGCCCTATTTTAGTTAAACTTTAATTGAATATGCAATTTCGAAAAGGGCACATGTCGCATATTTTGTCTAATGCATTTTTTCATAAACACGTAGTTTTGAGGCTCATCTACACCCATTTTATAATAATTCCAGTAATTATCAATTGCTAATTAACACTAAAATATATCTCGAAAGTTAATATTTTAAATTTTACACTGCTTTATATTAGAAAATAATAAGTTTTTTTTTTCATTTCCTGAACATTTTACATTTTCATAGATGTGCCCTTTTCGAAATTGCATATTCAATTACTATGTACGCTTTGGAATGAAAGAAAATTTTAAGAGGATTTTAAATCTTTAATGCCCTATTTATACAGTTTCGTGCCAGTTAAGCTAGCCCAAAGCTGCAGCGTGTCGCGTAGAACACCTTGCTCTCCAAGTGTCTATGTAATCAAAACTGGTTTGACAATTACATCAATCAGAAATACTCGTTAGGAAACATCTGCTATACAGGTCTCAATCTCAATCTGGTAGTCTTGTAAAATGGACCACAAAGTCCGACTCCAACTTCCACTTGAAGACAGTTGGAAATTGTGTCCTTGTGAGTGCGCACGGGTAGGTACCACCACCCTGCCTGTTTCTGCTGTGACGCATTTACGTTGTAGACGTCTATGGGCTCCGGTAACCACTTAACACCAGGTGGGCTGTGAGCTCGTCCACCCATCTAAGCAATAAAAAAGTTCTCGTGACCTAAAGAATAAGACGTCCGGTGCATTCGTATCTAGCGATGCACTGGTGTTCGAATATCGCAGGCGGGTACCAATTTTTCTAATGAAATACGTACTTAACAAATGTTCACGATTGACTTCCACGGTGAAGGAATAACATCGTGTAACAAAAATAAAAACCCGCAAAATTATAATTTGCGTAATTACTGGTGGTAGGACGTCTTGTAAGCCCGCACGGGTAGGTACCACCGACCCGCCTATTTCTCTCGTGAAGCAGTATTTACTTTCGGCTCGAAGGGTGAGACAGCCATTGTACTATGAGACTTGGAACTCATGTCTCAAATTGGGTGCCGGCATTAACGTTGTTGATGTCTATGGGCTTCTGGTGGACCGTGAACTCGGTCACTATTTAAAAAAAATTATTATATATAATCAAGCGTCTAAGCATAAGTTCTTCTGATGTTTTAAACAATAAGAAATGCCTATTTTAGTTTATTTAGAAACCAAGACGTTTTAAATTTGCAAGCTTGCTCACGATACGGACATGCCTAATGTGAGCTCTAAAGTTGTTAAAATTGTATACATTTGGAACGAAGTTCCATATCGCGCGTTGTGAAAAGGGGCTAGACGGAAAAAATTCTTACGAAAAGTTGTCACGACACTTTTTAGATCCGTCATTCTGACCAATCAACGTGTAGGCGCTTATCGCGTGACATTGCTCGTATCCGATTGGTCCGCGTAATGAGTACAGTTTCTCGAGATAGCGTTTCAACAATAGTAATTTAGTTCATAGTATTGTTTTTTTCTTCTTCATAATGCCGTAATTTATTATTATAACTTAAAAAAAATATTACAATTCCTTCACTAATTAATCGAAAGGAACTTCGTTCCATCCGGGTGTCCCTTGACACCTCTGAAGTTTTTTTTTTGTATGTATCGCGTATGCAAAATAAATTCTTACATCTCCCACGTCCAATAAATACCGTAACGAAGCGATGTTAATATAACGGTTTCCATATTAAAACTAGTTTGATGAAGCCAGCCATTGATTATCATAATTATCGAACAATAATAAATAAACATACTAAAAAGATTCTCATTAGTTTTGGGCGTAATATTATTTTACCAAATTATTACTGATCAATTTCACTATGCGTCTATATATTTATAAACAGGGAATCCTAAATAGGGAAATAATAATCCTCTACTAATATACGTACACACTAATAATATACATACACAAATTCCTTGCATACATATATACATTTATAAATATACATACAAATACACAATTTTGCTTCTTTTTTTGTTTACCACTACATAGTATAAAACAAAGTCGCTTTCTCTGTCCCTATATCCCTATGTATGCTTAAATCTTTAAAACTACGCAACGGATTTTGATGCGGTTTTTTTTAATAGAGAGTGACTGATGAGGAAAGTTTTTATGTATAATAACATCCATTAAATAGAAATCAATAATAAATTACAGTTTCCGAAGCGAAGCGAGGGCGGGTCGCTAGTAAATAGATAAACCTATATTTACTGTTATATTACTGTTTTGCTTCTAGAACTAATACCTCTCAATTATATTAGCCGGTAATACCGACGATCTCTGAGTTAGTGCTAGGAACAATCAAATTGTTCGACCTTCGATCTCTGATAGCCGGGTCGCTTCCGTGGCCCAGAGGTCAGAACCGACTCAATCTTGGCATCTTCTTGTCCTATTTGAACGTAGTATATTTGGAAAATGATGTACGAAGAATTTTTGCTTAATTACTATTATAATCAAAAAAAGTTTTTTAATTAAATTAAATTACGAACTTTGGGGATGCTTAAACGACAAAGGGAAGATCTTCCACCGAGCGGGTGATATTTTCTCGGTAGACCGACGGTCCGAATGTTGTTGTTCGGAACTTGTATGATATATGCAAGCTTATCTTGAAAATGTCGTAAGCGAGATTCAGGCATCTGTCAAATATGTTGCGTTGTATGATGGCTACCCGCCACAGAACAAAGATCTACAATATCCAAATGTATTATATTATAATATAAAATATATAAAAATGAATTGCTGTTCGTTAGTCTCGCTAAAACTCGAGAACGGCTGGACCGATTAGGCTAATTTTGGTCTTGAATTATTTGTGGAAGTCCAGAGAAGGTTTAAAAGGTAGATAAATATGAAAATGATCGGAATTAAATAAATATAACAATTTTGTTTTTCTTTTGTTGTGTGCCCCGTCGGACGGATTCCTTTTGGTTGTTTTAAGTATATTTTATACAAAAGTTTAGGTCTTTTATTTCTCGATTGAGACACTACGAAGTCTGCCAGGTCAGCTAACTATTATATAAAATTACAAATTTCATATTTGTCGCCGATAGTTGGTATATCAACTATATTTTGATTCTGTGACACAATTCAGGATTAATTTTCGATACCATGCATTTCGATACGATTTTGTCACCAATAAATTCTTCGCGCCAAAACGCAAAATTAATTTTTTTTGATGAACTCAAGACTAAGGCATACAAAATCATACAGCCTCACTTAACGCGCACTAAGACACAAGTAACATTTTTTTTCTCTCTCTATTGTCTCTCAAATAATATGAGAACTCTTTTTCGCTGAACAATTTATTTAGATTTCACGGTACGTTTGTTAAGTAAGTCGCGGCGGCGCACGTGCCCGATAAATGACAACGAATCATGAAGAATGACACTTTCTCTCAAAACTATTTCGTAGGCGGAGATCGAATTAACCGTGTGTAATTGATATGTTGAACTTTCGCATAGCCGTGATATAAATGTGAGAGGAAAGCTTTTATCCGTGCCCACTCCAGCGTGTTAGAAAGAGACAGAGATAAAGTGTGTCTCACTCTACCCGAAAACCAGTAGCTTGAGAAGTGACCATATAAATTTATTTGAATTTATTAAGCCGGTAATAATATTTAATGATATGCGATCTTTTTTGTTTCCTGGTGGGAAGACACATCGTGAGCGCGTCTACCGTCGTTACCTACTCCCGACCAATGAGTCGAAGTATTTGCTAACCGACTTCGAAAAAAAGAGGTTCTATATTCGACTGTACTTTTCACATGTACTACCATACCCTTTTGAATTATCCTTAACAATTCATATTGATTACAATTGACTTCGACTAGATTGGTGATTAGTGATATTAAATTAATTACTATAGATTAATCGTGACTACTTTTTATCTCAAGGTGAGTGAGGCATTTACGTTGTAGATGTCAATGGGCTCCAGTAATCACTTAACACCAGGTGGGCTGTGAGCTCGTCGACTCATTTTTATTTTTTTTAGTGCTCAGATGTGTTTCACAACCATTACAACTAACAATAACTTCAACGGTCGATAAAAATATAGAAATTGAAAAAATACCTATTATAATCGTCACACGTTTATTTCGCGTCGATCTCTTATCGGCGATTATGGGTCAAAACATTGATGTCAAGTACTCCGACTTATCGGTTCGAACGAAAACACTATCGCTTCATATCGCCGTGCAAAATTAGGTTATCCGATTGACATAATTTCTGATTTGTTATCAACGATAACGTTTGAGCGTTGATAGGTTTTTTGCGGGGGCTGGCTGGGGCCGTCCAATTCTCAATTGTTTTGTTGAAATATCTATACCTTACTTCAAGCCGAAACGCATGCGCAATTCATGACCGCAACAGAAAGAAAAAAAAATCTGAAAAGCAACGCACATATTTGTAAATGTCGTCGTGGCCTAAAGGATAAGACGTCCGGCGCATTCGTATCTAGCGATGCACCGGTGTTCGAATCCCGCAGGCGGGTACGAATTTTTCTAATCAAATACGTACTCAACAAATGTTCACGATTGACTTTCACGGTGAAGGAATAACATCGTGTAGTAAAAATGAAACCCGCAAAATTATAATTTCTGGTGGTAGGACCTCTTATGAGTCCGCGCGGGTAGGTACCGCCACCCCGCCTATTTCTCCCGTGAAGCAGTAATGCGTTTCGGCTTGGAGGGTGGGGCAGCCGTTTTAACTATACTTGAGACCTTAGAACTGATATCTCAAGGTGGGTAGCGCATTTACGTCGTAGATGTCTATGGGCTCCGGTAACCACTTGACACCAGGTGGGCTGTGAGCTCGTCCGCCCATCAATAAAAAGAAAATGGTAGAAAAGATTAGCGGTAACTGCTTCCACGAATGCGTTCAAGGAAATTGTTGTTAACACCCATATATCCTTATGAGTGGCTGGGAAAACTTTTGTATTTTTTACCTACCTATTTGCTGGTAGCCTAAGGGGCTATTCCCTCCACGCTCGTACTAGTAGGTGAGCTCACGGGCTCAACCTGACATAATTTGCCAACACTAACCCTTAGCAAGAGCAGTGCTTCGCTGAATCTACCACCGGATCGGAATAGCAACCCACTGAGAAGATCCGGCGAGAAACTCAGTGGCTTGTGTTTTTCATGTCTTTACAAGACAGCCTCTGTCGACCCTATCCGGAATCAAAGTCGTGAATAAATATAAAAGTTTCTAGAACACAAGCGATCAATTACGGTGGACAGTTAAAACGCTTCTAATGCTCAATAACACTGCCGGTATTCGCCATTAGTCAATGTACAAAGTTAGTTAGGAATCTAGAATATGTTATAATGTTTATGGAGAGGTCATGTTAGATGATTTTCGGCGTATTATCGATATTGTTATGAATGCTAATTCGTTTGTTTATTCATTCGTGATCACGTAGCCTGACCCATTAAATAATGTGGTATATACTGATTCTCAACTACTGTTAACAATGTTGAGGAAAAAACTTGTCGCAAATTCCCAAGCATCAAATAACACTTGCCGACTTTTTCTAAAAAAAATACCTTTTAAGCATTAACAATGTTTTGTATTTTTAACTAATTTCATTAATAATTTTAAAGGAAAAACAGTCTAGATCTATTTTCTTCGAGTTCTTGCACCGGATCACAGCCGAGCCGACGGCAGAGTACCACCATTGTGGTTGCGACTTGGACACGGCAGAGCATACGCTCGTCGCCTGCCCCGCATGGAAGGGGTGGCGCCGTGTCCTCGTCGCAAAAATAGGAACCGACCTTGTCGTTGCCGAGTTTTGTGGCATCGATGCTCGGCGACGACGAGTCGTGGAAGGCGAAGCTCGACTTCTGCGAGTGCACCATCTCGCAGAAGGAGGCGGCGGGGTGCGTGAGAGACGCACAATCCCGCCGCCGTCGAGCGGGGGCCAGGGAGGCGGATCTCGCCCAAGCCCTGGCCCTCTAAGTGTTTTGGGTCCCCTCACATGTCGGTCTGGGGATCGGCGAGGGGGGCCTAAGAAGACGACGTGCAAGTTGCTCTGCACGCGTTTTATGCAAGAGCATCCGGGTGATGGAAGGCCGGCTATCCTCGACCCACGCTGGTTCTGGCCCAGCGGGGTATTCCGTAGGGTAACCCACTCTAACCGGCGCCATCTAGGCGGGCTTCGGACAGTCTGCCGACCGAGAGGACTGGTGGTCGTGGCGCCAACGACCGCCAGTCCGGCGTCCCGAGGGGAAGGGTGATGGGAGAGATGTGCTCCGCACTAAACGCTTCACTTTCCGCCCTTTGCCTTTTCATGAGTTCTGTCTCATGCGAGGTTTGGACGTTGGTTGTTGAGCGACAGGAGGTTTTAGTTAGTTCAACTCTGACATACCCCGCCCAGCATCCCCAGAGAAGGGCGGAAGTCCGGCGATTTCCTTCTGACCAAAAAAAAACCTCTAAATATTTTGTTGGCACACTAATTTTTAAACGCTTTCCGCTACCTCCTGATTATAATGAACACACCGCAAAACTCATTGCCTGAGTAAAAGAGGCAATTTTCAACACAGTTCTGCTATTCAAAGGGAATAATACTTTTAATTGGAATTCTTCGTGTCAGGATTCTCCAGGTTTCGTACTAAATGCTTTTATTGGAACGATAAAGTCGGTTAGAAGTTCTTTCGGAATAGGAATTATTATTTTAATTACGATTATTGACACGGTTTCTTGGAAAACAATAAAAAAGCAGAGTTAAAAGCTGTGTGCGTTTAAAAAAAGTGTGTCTGGGGAAGCCCGACAGAAGCGACAATTTATTATTGAAATTGTTCAACTTGAGAAAAGCTTAGGTTAGTATTAAAATTTTGTGTATAATATTATTTTATTTATTTAATATATTTTGTACACACAGCTGTTAGAAGAAACACGACAATAAGGATACAGAGTACGAGGGCACTACCTATTTCATGTTGAAATCTCTTCCAGTAGGGCCGCAGAAGGAAAGAAGAATTAGGTACACAAACCTAGTGCATACAGTAAACATTACATATTATAATAATATATACATATTACAAGATACAAATCAATAATTATACACAAAATACAATACAATATTAATATGATAAATGTAAGGAAAATTGTAACATAAATAGAAAAAGTACCGCTGCGGTATGTGTGAGAGAAAGGGATGCCAGATAGACCAGCGCCGTCACGCGTTACGTAACGAAGCGTTTTACCCTCCCATAAGAAGTTATTACTACAAAATCCTTCAATAATTACGTCACACGTCAGTAACCAAATATTTGATCAAAAATTTAGCTTGCAATTCAATTAAGCACTCTTTTATAAATAACTAGCTGATCCAGCAGACTTCGTAGTGCCTCAATCTATAAATAAAATAAACTTTAATAATATATTGTATAAATAAACTTAAAACAAACAAAAGGAATCCGTCCGACGGAGGACACATCAAAGGAAAAGCAAAATTGTTATTTTTATTTAATTCCGAGCATTTTCATATTTATCTACCTTTTAAACCTCCTCTGGACTTCCACGAATAATTGAAGACCAAAATTAGCCAAATCGGTCCAGCCGTTCTCGAGTTTTAGTGAGACTAACGAACAGCAATTCATTTTTATATATATAGATTTAAGATTTACAATATACTCAGAGTAAATTTTTGTTTGTTTGTTAATATATTAATGATATGAAACATTTAAATCTGCGCGGGCGTAACAAAATTCGTTATCAAGGGTACATAAGAGAGGCAGACAAATTGATTGATATGTCGATGATGAAGCACAAAAGGCGTGAGCTCATTTGACCTCCGATATCTTGATAAATTAATGTTTGTGGTCGCCAACAAAATAATAGAAACGGAGAACACAAGGTATTTTGAGAGATGTCGGAATCTTGCTTACGACTTTTACAAGATAAGCTTGCATATTACATATAAGCATATACAGGGTTGACCGAGCAATATCACCGGTTGGTAGAAGATCTTCCCTTCATCGCTATTCCCAAAATGGTGACCTGCGACGGAACAATTGCAGCTTTTGTACTTCAACATCAACGCGTCAAGAAATTTGTCAAGACATTCTCAAAACATTATCGTTGCCATAACCGCGCGTCAAAACAATGGCTATAGAGAGAGAGAGAGAGAGAGAGAGAGAGAGAGAGAGAGAGTATTCTTTATTGTACACCAAAAAATAAATAAACAGTGCGATACGTTAAACACAAAAAAGTACAATTGGCGGTCTTATCGCTAAGAGCGATCCCTTCCAGACAATCATCAGGTGGACAAGAATCATTTGGAAACGAACTACGCGCGGTGTACCATTCCAGTGAAATACATATACATGTATGTACACATACATATACACATACATACACACATACATATCTCCGTAAATATACCGAGGGCGACCACTTCTTGACCTGTCATCTACACTAGAGTCTTCATTGTATCGTTTGATGGTACGATAAACGAATCTTTTGGTTATATTCAAAATTTTCAGTATGTTAAAAATTAGAATTGGCGCGTAGCCGCAACGATGCAACGCAATAACTGCAACACGGTCTTCTTTAAGCGTCCACTCCATATTTAAAAATGAGTAAAATTCTAAAAGTATACATTTTTATTTTCATGAACAATTCGAAATTCGAATTCAATAAACTTTTTGTGGCCAGCATTCTAAAAGAAAAGTTTTTACTGTGTGACAATACTTATGACCTGACTAGTTACATACAATTAATACAAAGTATTATAGCTTCTTAACATTTAGTTTTTGTAGTGAATTAGTTTACGATCGATCAATCAGAGCTTTCGTAGTTCAAAGAATATATGTGTCGAGTCCTCCGTGATCATAAAAACCGTAACGAACTCTGTATCTTCCCGTTATTTTATCGTCCATATTTCTATTTGAACGAATTTCAAACCCGCAAAATTATAATTTGCGTAATTACTGGTGGTAGGACCTCTTCTGAGTCCGCACGGGTAGGTACCACCGCCCCGTCTATTTCTGCCGTGAAGCAGTAATGCGTTTCGGTTTGAAGGGTGGGGCAGCCGTTGTAACTATACTGAGACCTTAGAACTTATATCTCAAAGTGTGTGGCGCATTTACGTTGAATATGTCTATGGGCTCCAGTAACCACTTAACACCAGGTGGGCTGTGAGCTCGTCCACACATCTCAGCAATAAAAAAAAAATCAAATGTTATATTTAATTTCACTAAACAGCATGCAGAGAGTTTTAGCGAGACTAACGAACAGCAATTCATTTTTATATATAGAGATTATGTTATTTATTATAGTTATCCAGTTGCGATAAAGTTTGAGGCGTTTCAAAGATAATTACGTCATAAAATAAAAACTTTAACGAGAATATCATCAATGCGGTTAATGTTAATTAAATATCCATTGTAACAGATCTTGATTTGAGAAAACAGAAGTACCAATTTTCAAATACAAAAACAATTATCAAAATTGGTTCACCTATAAAAAGTTCTAAGGTATCAGTGCACGAAAAAAAAACCATCGAATTCATAACCTCCCTCTTTTTTTAAGTCGGTCACAAATGAAACATTAATATTCTAGGAATCGCACACAAAGTTCCCGAGCCCCTCAATTCTACATTCAGGTTACTCCAACCGAAACCTCGTTCGCAATTAATACCGAAGGTCAACTCACAGGGTCAGAGCAGCCTGTATCTAAATCTGTTAAGTCCGTTACACATTATCCGCCTTTTATGATTAGCTCCGGTCAAACAGTGTGACCTCAGCCTTTTTGTTTGACGGAATTATGTGGTTTAGATTTTGATTGACATTTCGTCTTAGCAGCCATATTCTATAAAGATTTTTTTTCTATGTCGTCCATTCGTTGTGTCTTTGTTGTTTTAATATATAACGCCATAGGTGGCTATTGATTGTTAACCAAGGTCAATAGTCTGGTCATTGGTAATTATCGATGTCCATGGACCTCATAACTGCCAACTTGAGACACGTGATCGAAATATATAATGTGCTACACCAAGACGATCCCACAATTGAAGTCGTAATGCTTGCCTAAATTTTTTTTTCTATTGCTTAGATGATTGGACGAGTTCACAGACCACCTGGTGTTAAGTGGTTACTGGAGCCCATAGACATCTACGACGTAAATGCGCCACCCTCTTTGAGATATAAGTTCTAAGGTCTCAATATAGGTACAACGGCTGCCCCACCCTTCAAACCGAAACGCATTACTGCTTCACGGCAGTAATAGGCAGGGTGGTGGTGCCTACCCGTGCGGACTCACAAGAGGTCCTACCACCAGTAAAATTGAGTACCAATGTCTCTTCTATCCGAGAAACAAGTTCTTATCAGTTCTTACCGCGTACTTGTTAGTGTTCAACAATTAACAATAAAATATATTTATTTAGTGAAAGATAAGAGACACAACATTATATTCAGCCCAAGAATATTCCAGCTCTCATGATAATAATAATAATAATTGTATGTAATAAGATTTTATTAAATATAGTAATATTAAAGTAATAAATACTTATTACGTATTATAGTTATATTATACTAGCTGACCCGGCAGACTTCGTAATGCCTCAATCGAGAAATAATAGACCTTAACTTTTGTATAAAATAAACTTAAAACAAACAAAAGGAATAGGTCCGATGGGGGACACATCAAAAGAAAAACAAAATTGTTATTTTTATTTAATTATGAGCATTTTAATATTTATCTACCGTTTAAACCTTCTCTGGACTTCCACAAATAATCCAAGACCAAAATTGGCCAAATCGGTTCAGCCGTTCTCGAGTTTTAGCGTGACTAACGAACAGCAATTCATTTATATATATAGTATATAGATTTTGAACTGAAAACGACTTGAGAAAATTCCAGAATCTTCAAGTTCTTAGTGAACATTAACAAACATCCCTTCAACGGGCCACCAACGAAATCGAGTTGCAGTTAATTGCGAAACAAAAGACACTATTCCCGTTATTGCGTTTATTTACTTACCTACATTAGTGTCGAGCGCAGTCAATGGAAATCGAAATGCCACAGGATTAAGAACATTTAAAATGAACATAAAATAATTATATAATCGTTACCTGTTTATATAAACTAGAGGTCCCGCAGTAGTCGAAATTCGACTATAATTAATTGGAATTGTAAGTTTATACACTATTATGACTGTATTTTCAACGCCAAGACTACACAATAGAAAAGTATTAATAAAGACAAACAATATTTAATCTATTCTCAATTTGACCACAGACGTCAAGAACAAAAGTTTGACAATAAATAGTATGCATGCGTGTCTTTGTCAAATACATGGTAGTGTGTGTAATGTTTTCTTTATTGATTTAATGTATCTTTTATGCATTATTTTAAAAAAATATTAGCATTGTGCACTTCTTCTCTATATTCTCTATAAGTGTGGAAAATTTCATACTCCTCCGTCCGCGCAATTTTTGTAAAAAGGGATACAAAGTTTTTGCTTCACGTATTAATATATAGATATTATTATTTTTTGTTTGGTTATATTTATTATATTATAGTTAAAGCCAGTTGCGTTAAAGTTGGAGGCGTTTCAAAAGTTAATTAATATTCATAATCAACAGATTTAATGGGATCGTAATTATTTGAAGTTTCTTTCACTTTCCATGTGCTTTGTTTAGAAAAAAAAAACAGAATGAAAAGCGTACCTACTAACGATTTAGTAACGCACTTTCTCCTGCATCCGCTTTACTTGATGAACTATGGCAAGTGAGAACCGTACACAGTGGAAAACAATCAGAAAATCAAAATTTTTTTTTTTAAATAATGGTGTTAGAACCTCTTGTATTGGAATAAAAGTCTTGAAGTCATCGTGGCCTGAAAGATAAGACGGAAAGAAGAAATCCGTAGGCAAGTACCATTTTTTCTAATGAAATACGTACTTGACAAGTGTTCACGATTGACTTCCACGGTGAAGGAATAACATCGTGCAATAAAAATCAAACCCGCAATATTATAATTTGCGTAATTACTGGTGGTAGGACCTCTTGTGAGTCCGCACGGGTAGGTACCACACCCTATTCATGCCATGAAACAGTAATGCGTTTCGGTTTAAAGGACGGGGCAACCGTTGTAACTATACTGAGATCTTAGAACTTATATCTCAAGATAGGTGGCGGCATTTACGTTGTAGATGTCTATGGGCTCCGGTAACCGCTTAATACCAGGTGGGCCGTGAGCTCGTCGACCCACCTAAGCAGTAAAAAATTAAAAAAACCTAGCTGCTTCGCAAGCTATGCGAAGTAAACAGTTTATATTACCGCTGTTAATGACGACCAACAATTACATTCATCAAATGGGATGCATACTCATCTATGAAATAATATTGTAGATAATAAGATAGAGAATTAAGATTACCACAAGAAAGATAAACGTGAACATTTGTAGGCAGCGGCTTGGCTCTGCCCCTGGCATTGCTGAAGTCCATGGGCGACGGTAACCACTCACCATCAGGTGGGCCGTATGCTCGTCTGCCTACAAGGGCAATAAAAAGAATTACCATCCAGTAGAGTGGTTGTTGATAGAACTTAAAATCCGAATCAAAATACCTATGAGCTATTAATGAAATGAAATGAAATTCGTTTATTTCAGGCAACTTAAGCCCATAAAATGTCACATACAATAACATAACATCTAAATCAAAATACAATAAAATTAAAATTGTCAACTACGAATATAAAATTTAAAATTAATAAAAGAACTAATACAATAAATAATGAAATAATGTTAACTGAGTAACCGCCACCATACCAGTCACTGTGTTAGACTAATGAGAGCACACGTCCTTACGGATCCATCAGATCCAATAACTCTTGCATTAGATACCTTCAGCTCTAACACTAGGAGCAGGTTGAGGAACCCCGGTAACCGTACTCGTCGAACTCGACAAAGAGGTCGACGTGCAACCTAACATATGCATCAGCCCGCTGAGTTTCTCGCCGGATCTTCTCAGTGGGTCGCGATTCCTATCCGGTAGTAGAT
Source organism: Bombyx mandarina (assembly GCF_003987935.1). Next base: position 337,686 of record NW_021011514.1, read on the forward strand.
TCATTCGCGAAGCAATTGCTCTTGAGTTGTTAGGTCTCCTTCGGAGGCGCTCGGGCAGTTGTTAGCAAATCCCACCCCTCCTGGCTGAGCCTTTGCTTGCCCACCTGTCCTGGTGAAGCTGGAAAGGCCTCCGGGCCACCAGTAATCATTCAATCATATAAAAAAAAAAAAAAAACTAACGATATCTGTCTATCGTTAGTTTTTTTTTTTTATTACAACAGTGTATTATATAGGGGCAGTCCAGTCTGTTTATTGGTCTTAGAATGAGTATTAAGTTTTAAAAAAATAGGCTAATCCTACTGTCATACAAATGAACTGTGTACTGTTTTGTACACAATAGCTGTAATTATGTGACATTGCACTGTGAGAAAACGTTCTGACGGTATTGCTCTCACCATGTGCGCGTGATACTGCTTACTACCAGCGGTCAGACTTTTTCCGTCGCAAAAGAATCATTCGAAATATGTAATAGCTATTTTTGTATTGCCCTTTTTTATTGCTTACATGGGTGGACGAGCTCACAGCCCACCTGGTGTTAAGTGGTTATTGGAACCCATAGACATTTACAACGCAAATGCGCCACCCACCTTGAGATATAAATTCTAAGGTCTCAGTATAGTTACAACGGCTGCCCCACCCTTCAAGCAGAAACGCATTACTGCTTCACGCTAGAAATAGGCGGCGTGGTGGTACCTACCCGTGCGGACTCACATGAGGTCCTACCACCAGTAATTACGCAAATTTCGCAGGTTTGACTTTTATTACACGATATTATTCCTTCACCGTGGAAGCCGATCGTGAACATTTGTTAAGTACGTATTTCATTAGAAAAATTGGTACACGCCTGCGGGATTCGAACACCGGTGCATCGATGCCCTTGTAGGTAGACGAACATACTGCCCACCTGATGATGAGTGGTTACCTTCGCTCATTGACGTCAGGAATGCCAGGGGTAGAGGCACAGACGGCTATTACAGCTAAAGACGGCAAAAGCCTTGGAATGATCAGGGGTAACGCCTCCAAGAAGACCTGGATGGAAGTGGCTAATTTCCACGACGCTTCGCCCTTAACGCGGCTGATATCCACAAAAATCGATAATAGAAGATCTAATTTTTTTTCTGTCTTCTAAAACTAAATCGGCTTTTTTGAACTTCCGCTGACATTCAAACGTTCTACTTAAACTTCAACCGTGACATTAATGACGTCATTGAGTCGATAGCACAACAAGCTGCCTTCAGTTAGGATTCGTGAGAAGCTTTCTTGTGAAGGAAACATCGCAAGTCATCGCGGCCTAAAGGATAAGACGCCCGGTGCACTTATTAATGTCGAGTGATGCAACTGTCTCGATATTCGAATCCCGCAGACGGGCATAATTTTTCTAATGAAATATGTACGTGCTAGATTAACTTAACATCCTTTAAATAAAACTAGTGATCCCTCTGTAGACGAAATTCGACTATAATTAATTGAAATTATATGTTTTAACATTATTATGGTTCTATTGTCAAAGACTATTATACTTCCCGGTCACCGTCCAAGTCGAACCCGTCGCTTGCGACGAAGGGCTCGACGAGCGAATTAACCCATAGACACAGGTCACTGAGTTTCTCGCCGAATCTTCTCAGTGGGTCGCTTTTACGATCCGGTGGTAGACTCTGCGAAGCACTGCTCTTGCTAGGGCCAGTGTTAGCAACACCAGCCGCTCAGCCAGCAGAGCTCAACTACACGCTAGGGTAACGCTGAAATACCCTCTCAAGGCTATCAGCATAGGTCGGAAAAAAAAGAAATACTAGGTGTATCTTAGATAGCCTCAAACCTCTTGCCTCTAAGTGGGTGGCGGAATCTAAGTAGTAATTTCTTTGAGCCCGATAACCAATAAACAATGAGTAAGACATCGGTATCTTCACCAGTATAAGCAAAAAAAAAGAAGTCTAAATCCTATAAAAGAATAAATAATAAATAACTGGGAACAAATCACGCACGGTCGTCCGACTCCAAATTAGGATTCCCTGTATTACGAGAGACTGACAATACTTACATAGATATATAAGTTTAAATATATATAATAAACACCCAGATAAAGGGCAATCGAACTTGTTCATCTCACGAATATTTGCCCAATGCGGGAATGGATCCCACGACCCTCGTCGCAAGAGTCAGGTTCGTTAACTACTGCCCCACAGAATCAGTCAAATATCTCTATATAATAAAATAAAAAAACACGTGTGGCACTCGGAGACTGCTGCGGTAAAGCTATTGCATAGCATTATTTATCAACTTATGCAATTATAAATCGACAATAATAATTTAATATTAAAACAACAATAAAATAAGACCACGCTATATTTATAAACATTAACAAAAGCAAAACATTAACTGTCCCTTTCACACTCATAACCTAGACCGCGCGAGGGAGAGATAGCCAGACTTTTCATGATGTGCATGCGGCAGTGCGGCGTCACGCCGCGCGCTTATTCACAAACACTACACAAGCGCAACGTATGAATGTATTGAACGCGAGCTACATAGTAGGCGTAGTGGGGGTGTCAGGTTATTTTCGTTACGGAATTTCTTGATTCAGTCGCTGCGCTCAAGGCCCGCGATAGAAGTTATGCAATAGCTTAAAAAACCTTTGTATTTCTTGCAATCAATAATAGCAGTACTAACATTAAAAACAATTTAATAGTATTTACTTAAATAACATAAAATATATATAAAATAAAGCCCATATAAATACGTATATTTCAAATAGAATTGGATTTAAATTTTGATTTGTAAAAACACGTTATTCAAGCATCATTTTTAAAGAGCCGTTACTCTGTAATTCGTTTCGTTTTAAAATGATAAAATCTCTTTAAGTTTTCATTAGAGATGGGACATTAGCGGTGTTCGAACGCCAATAACATTTTTTTTTTTTTATTGCTTTAATGGATGGACGAGCTCACAGCCCACCTGGTGTTAAGTGGTTACTGGAGCCCATAGACATCTACAACGTAAATGCGCCACCCACCTCGAGATATAAGTTCTAAGGTCTCAGTATAGTTACAACGGCTACCCCACCCTTCGAACCGAAACGCATTACTGCTTCACGGCGGAAATAGGCGGGGTGGTGGTACCTACCCGTGCGGACTCCTAAGAGGTCCTACCACCAGTGAAAATTTTATTTTGTTCTAATACATTTATTTTAGAACATGTTTGTTTTGTCTGTATTTGGTTTGGATAACTATTACTTAAAGCAGCATATCGATTGTTGAAATCATCGAGACTTATGTATCATCAATATTTAAAACTTGAAAATAAATACAGTATTATAGTAATAACTAAATATAGTAATAAATACAGTCTACTGGTGGTAGGACCTCTTGTGGGTCCGCACGGGTAGGTACCACCACCCTGCTTATTTCTGCCGTGAAGCAGTAATGCGTTTCGGTTTGAAGGGTGGGGCAGCCGTTGTAACTATAATTGAGACCTTAGAACTTATATCTCAAGATGGGTGGCGCATTCACGTTGTAGATGTCTATGGGCTCCAGTAACCACTTAACACCAGGTGGGCTGTGAGCTCGTCCACTCATCTAAGCAATAAAAAAAAAAAAATTTTTATTTGATGTTAAGAATGAACATTATAAAAATCTGTATGTTTTTGGTTTTTTTCTGCCCACTCACGTCCATTACTAGACATAAGCCTACCCCAAGGCTCACTACAGTAACAATATTATTTTTAATAATAATAAAATGCGGTCAATGCTGGTACTTATGTTTTGCACGTAATGTAAAGCAAAACATCGATGACACATGAACTTAAAAAAAAACGCTTCGGTTTACGAATGAAGATAATTTCTCCCAATAGCATTAATATACTCTAATCACAGTTCGTCTTCAGAAATAATTACCTTCTATTTTTTTATCCATCACAATGTAGATGCCACTACCACCAACCCATCTTGAGACATGATTGAATTATATTCTATAAAGATTGCCCCACCAAAAACCGTGATGCATCAGAGCTTCGCTGCGGGATTAAGCAGAATGCTAGTGTTAGCTTACTTACTTAAAACTATCTATGGTGTTGTGTTTTGTCCTATGGAAACCTCATCAGTAGTTAGTAAGACAATAAATATATTTACACGTTTATTCCCGTCAGAAAATTTTGATAGCCGTGACCGAAACCGGCTTGGAAACATAGTGAAACTAGTCTAAACTGCGAAAAAGCAATTATCGATCAAATACATCGAATAATCTAGACGCGACCCATCACTACCCAAGGTTTTATTTTATACATAATTCAATGCAGTACCGATTCTCCATACCGATCTCGATCTAAGATATGAAACTTATAAGAATTTTTCAAATTACCTTTCGCCAAACTTAAGGTATTATGTCCGAGCCGCGTGTGGTCTTTCTGCTCCAATTCATAAAGGTCGTTTTCCCGTGTAATTTAGATGGATATAAGCGTTTTTAAGACTGGGAATTTTGCATGTCTTTTCACGCATAATCCAAGTAACATGCATGCAGTTAATTTGTAAGGTTCATGGGAAATTATTTCTTACGTCGTATTGGGTACGATCTAAAATCGCACGCGGCTATCATTATAATTAAATCTTTGTGTAAGGAACATGTAATTTTCGAAGATATCTGAGTAAGATTGACGGGTGATGAGCGCAAAATTGCATTGAAAAAAACCGTATGATTATAGGAAGAATATCTTGGGTGTTTTTGTTGTTTGTTCGAATTAATACTTCCTCCTTTTTTACATCTGGGTATAGTTGGCCGAGGTAAAGAGGGGGTGACCTAAGACTCATCCTAGATGTCTTTTGGTACTGTGTTTTTTTTTATTGCTTAGATGGGTGGACGAGCTCACAGCCCACTTAGTGTTAAGTGGTTACTGGAGCCCAAAAACATCTACAATGTAAATGCGCCACCCACCTTGAGATATAATTTTAAGGTCTCAGTATAGTTACAATGGCTACCCCACCCTTCAAACCGAAACGCATTACTGCTTCACGGCAGAAATAGACAGGGCGGTGGTACCTGTGCGGACTCACAAAAGGTCCTACCACCAGTAAAAGTCATAGAGTAGTGCCTAGCCATATAGGTACAATAAGTATTTGTCAATAAGGATCTACATTAGATGTATATTTTAAATGCCCTATTATATTCTTCTATATAAACGAGGGTTTATAGTTATGTTGATCTCCGCAAGGATTTAGTAGTGAGTGAAAACGATGGCTATAAATTTAGTAAAAACGCAATTCTTACTTAAAAAAAAATAAACCAACAATTTGAATGGTACTAACAAAAAACCTCGCGCTAAAATAGATAGCGTAAAAATGGCTAGTAAATATCTATATATATAAAAGAAAGTCGTCTTAGTTACACTATTTATAACTCAAGAATGGCTGAACTGATTGGGCTGAAAATTGGTGAGGAGGTAGCTTAGAACCAGGAGAAGGACGTAGGATACATTTTATCACATTCCCGCGGGACGTGCATTAAACGTGGTATAACAAAACGCAACTGATATGGAATAACAAAACGCAACTGACAGCTAAACGTAATATATGCTATGGTTAATTATTAGTAGAACTTTGAAGTTGACATGTTTAAAACAAACTGTGTGGCGGAACAAAGTTCGCCGGGTCCGCTGTATTACATAAAACCCAAAGCGCTTTTAATCATCTATACTAATATTATAAAGAGGAAAGATTTGTTTGTTTGTTTGTATTGAATAGGCTCCGAAACTACTGAACCGATTTGAAAAATTATTTCACTGTTTGGAAGCTACACTATTCCCGAGTAACATAAGCTATAAACTTTTTTGAAAAAATTAGGGATCCTTACTAAAACTCCAATAATGTAACCCAAGGTGTAAAAAAAATACCTAAAATATTCGTTACATCGCGTGCCCTGCGGAAACTATTGATGATAGAATAAAATAATGTACAACCACTTTGTAGAACACTTTATTATTTAGAAAAAATGTCGCAACAGCATATGTCTAACTATTATAGTTATGCCACAATAAGTGTTCTTTTATATAAAAAAATAAAACAACGTCAAATATTGTTGAAATTTTTGTTAAAGACCCGAGCGGAGCCGGAGCGGAGCCGGAGCGGGTCCCTAGTTCTTATTATAAAATCTCTAAATTTGCTACAAATGTTACAGCTTTAAAACGGCTTAATTACATAAAATAGCATCCGCTTATTACGAAATCACTTGCGATTTATTGAGACAATAAAACCCTTTCACGTTTGCCACGTTGTCACACCGCTTTACGTCAGGACCTTATATTTTAGAATGTTGGCAACTAATACCGGAATTGCGATAAGGAAGACATGAAAAGCAACCTTCTCTGTATGGAATTTTAAGATTTAACCTAATTCTTACATCATTGAACGTTGAATCGCAAAGTAAAACTGTTTTAAGCGCAATCTTTGTAAATAGCATCTATATATTAATACGTGAAGCAAAAACTTTGTATCCCTTTTTACGAAAATTGCGCAGACGGAGGAGTATGAAATTTTCCATACTTATAGAAAATATAGAGAAGAAATGCACAATGCTAATATTTTTTTTTAAATAATGCATAAAGGATACATTAAATCAATAAAGAAAACATTACACACACTACATACCACGTATTTGACGCACACACGCATGCATACTATTTATTGTCAAACTTTTGTTCTTGACGTCTGTTGTCAAATTGAGAATAGATTAAATATTGTTTGTCTTTGTTAATATTTTTTATAGTGTAGTCTTGGCGAAATTTGTGATAATAGAAGTATAAAATACAATAATAATAGTGTACAAACTTACAATTCCAATCACTTATAGTCGAATTTCGACTACTTCGGGACCTCTAGTTAATGTAAAAACCCATTAATATTTTGTGACAAATTTCCAACATAGCCCGTACGCTGATTCTCAGTCAAAGACATCCTTGCCCAATGTTTTCTTTTTATATGTATTATTTTTAATTTTTAGATGGGTAGACGATTCCACAGCCCACCTGGTGTTAAGTGGTTACTGAAGCCCACAGACATTTTTTTATTTTTTTCATGAAAACTAACCCTGTCAGTCAGAATGAAATTTAGGGGAATGACACATAAATACATGTATTTAGACAAGCAAATAAGAAAGCTATTAGTAAAGAACAGCACTGAGTAAAAAAAGCGCCCTATTTTCTACATTATGTAATGTTACTAAGATATAAGGCGATGCCGTACCTTCACATGGGTAATGACCTTAATTCCGTTTATTAAAACACAAAAACAAATTGTGGATTACTATTACTATTGATGATTGAGACTAAAATAGAAAAATAGTTTTTTTTTTTTTTATTGCTTAGACGGGTGGATGAGCTCAGAGCCCACATGATGTTAAGTGGTTACTGAAGCCCATAGACATCTACAACGTAAATGCGCCACCCACCTTGAGGTATAAGTTCTAAGATCTCAGTATAGCTACAACGGCTGCCCCACCCTTCAAACCGAAACGCATTACGCGTGTAGTCTTGGCAAAATCTGTGATTATATCATAATCTTTGATAATAGAACCATAATAATGTTCAAACTTATAATTTTATTTAATTATAATCGAATTTCAACTACCGAGCCTCACTAGTTATTTAAATACTAATAGACAATAAATACATAGAGTAATAAAGAAATAGATAGTAAAGATACTATTGTTCAACGTAAGCGTAGGTTTTATTAGAAATTTCGTTAGCATCGACAGCATCGTCTGATGTGAAGGGCAGTTCTGTCCCACGCTGACGATCGTGGCTTATAAAATAAAATTTGGCCTGTCTACAAATAAATTTCATAAGAATGTTGTTAAGATTTTTCTTAAATTTTGATGCAAATTTTCAATTTCACGGCTAGTTACTCAGTTCTAAACTTAAAAACGTAAATGCTACCTTGAAACATGAGGTCAACATTTGAACTATAGTGTGCTGCTACAGCTACCACCTCCTGCAAACAGAATGCATTACAGTTTCGCGGCATTAATAATTAGGACAGTGGACAGGACCCGCGCTGGCTTAAGATATCACGAGTAATAACGTTAGGTTTATCACTGGTGGTAGGACCTCTTGTGAGTCCGCGCGGGTAGGTACCACCACCCTGCCTGTCTCTGCCGTGAAGCAGTAATGCGTTTCGGTTTGAAGGGTGGGGCAGCCGTTAACTATACTTGAGACCTTAGAACTTATATCTCAAGGAGGGTGGCGCATTTACGTCGTAGATGTCTATGGGCTCCAGTAACCACTTAACAACACCAGGTGGGCTGTGAGCTTGTCTACCTATCTAAGCAATAAATAAATAAAAATGTCATTAAATCACATAGCACAAATTTGCTTCAACGATACAACGCTGAGTATAATTATAGTAAATCGTATATTATAAAATACTATTTGGCTTCCCCAACACGGTCAAAGAAATGTATTAATTATTTTTTCTAAACCGACATCTACCTGCGGTATTTGAACATTGGCACTATCGCATCGCTCGATGCGAATGCAACGAGCATCTTATCTTTTAGACCACGACGACTTCAACAAATCAAATGGTGAGCCACATAGCTCTTTGAAGATGATGCAGGGAATTCAAACCAAGCACTTATAGCCCGAAGTGTTTTATCACGCAAACGCATTGCGGAAGGTATCGTAAAATCGAAATAAGTAGGGCTTCAAACTAAATGATGAGATCATGATTATAGTGAGTATTAACTTCCTAATGTTCGAAGCATCTCAATTAGTCATGCGTTATGTTTTTCACCGGCTAAGGTTAAGAGCGTCACGGATCATTTAGGTACAGCGCTGTGTTTAAGAATTTCAGACATTTTGTTATTGTTTGGTTTTTATTTCATGCTAAAAATATTACGTAGATTCTGTCTACCATACTCTTGATTGGAAGTAAATAGGGTCTTATTATTAGGAGCATTGAATCAAAAGAACGACAGGACTGGATAAGACACTAGAGAAGACTTCGTAGTGCCTCAATCGATAAATAAAAGACACATCAAGAAGACAAATCAAAGGAAAAACAAAATTGTTTGTTTTTATATAATTACGAGCTTTTTTATATTTTCTCACCTTTTAAACCTTCCCTGGACTTCCACGAATAATTCAAGACCCAAATTAGCCAAATCGGTCCAGCCGTTCTCGAGTTTTAGCGAAACTAACGAACAGCAATTCATTTTTATATATATAGATATTATTTCACCGTGGAAGTCAATCATGAATATTTATTAGGTACGTATTGAATTAGAAAAATTGGTACCTGATTGCGGGATTCGAACACCGTTGCACCGTTTGATACGAATGCACCAGACGTCTTATCCTGTAAGCCACGACGACTTCAAATTTATGTGTTTCGTTAAAGAGAGATAAGTTCGATTTGTAAATATTTGAAATAAAACTCTTCAAGTCCGCAGTTTAAGTGGCCCCAGTAATTGGCACTAAAGTAACATCATCGCGTCAACAATTACTCACGAGCTTATAATCAAACTTCAGGAAATACAAATGAATTATTATTTATTCTAATAATGCTAATAAAAAATAGCGTTTCAAAAAAAAAAAAAAACGTTTAAGGTTGCAATGGTTTTTTAATAGGGAAGCTTCGTGTGTGTGTTATGAGGTTTTTTTTTTGTTTTAATTTTTGAATAACTAACGTATTGAGTAATTCAATTAGGAAAAACGGTAATGATCGTTTTTGAGTTGAAATCGTGTCTTGAATTACATAACTGATATTATTAGTTAAACGATCGTGAGCTTAGTGATTTTTGAATGAGCAATCGGATGACGTAAGTCGAGTTTGCTGATGGCTCCGTAATGCAGGCTTCCTTATTTCCAGCACGATGCAACCGTGGTTCAGTAACCCTACTCGTCGAACTTGGCAAAGAGTTCGACGTGCAACCTAACCCATGCATCAGCTCGCTGAGCTTCTAGCCGGATCTTCTCAGCGGGTCGCGATTCCGATCCGGTAGTAGATTCATTCGCGAAGCAGCTGCTCTGGAGTTGTTAGGTCTCCTTTGGAGGCACTCGGGCAGCTGTCAGCAAATCTCACACCTAATTTTTTTTTTTTCGGGCCGGGGGCTGAACCGCCTGCGAGGTCCCCGCGCCTAGGGGGCACGCGGGGTATGTGAGACTCAACGATCTGCAGGTGTTGAGAGCAGACCGCGGGCCCAAGGAATTTTAGGGCCCACCCACTAAACGACTCCCCTGCACTCTTACACCCAAAGTCCGATCTCCGTCCGGGGTCAAAACCCGGTCAGAGTAGGGGGGTTCCCGCGGTGAACACTACAACCAGACACGCGGCGCCACCCCGAGGACGCCCGACCAACGATGTCGGTCTCCGCGGTACGGCGGCCCTACTAGGCCGCCCGGGCGATGCCGCTGGTGTTCCAGGATACCCCGCTGGGCCAGTACCAGAAGTAAAAAATCGTGGGGTGCTTTTTAGGATATTATCAAAATAATCCTAGAACGGTTCATATCATCTCATATCTGTTCATAAAATATTTATAGCTACTGATACCATGCACCCCATGCTTTTTTTTGCAATAAAATCATTTTTCTTACACTATTTTTAATTCAAATTTATAAAAAAATATTTTCTATTTTTTAGTTACATTTTCTATAAAAGCGCATTTTGTTAGTTTTTTTAAACTATTGTTTATTTTTTAGTTGAATTTCAATTTTTTCAATACATTTTTTTTTTCAATTTTTTTTTTTAATATTGATTTGTCATTGGTCCTTAATAAGTATACCAAATTTAGAGTTAATCCGACGTTTTGAAGGGGGCCAAAATCATGTTCAAAGTTTCCGTTACAAACATACATACGTCTGAAGCTAATAAAAGCGTATTAAAAATCGAGATAATTACTTCAGTGCGCCTCGTAGGACATCGGTGACCTACGGCAGTCAACTAGTTAAAATATTCATTACCCGAATCTGCTCTCATTATTCGCATATAAATTTTGCGTCCTTGACACCCAATCAAGAGCCATAGAAATCATTAGCGGTTTCACAATTAAATATCGCGTAAACAATGTATGGGAAGCAGTGATAAACAGTTAAATTATATGCCGCGGTGCTATTGCTATCTTTTTGGGAAAATCGTTAGATTAGTTGAACGCCTCCAAAGGATTACGAAACGATTGAAACAATAAAATTAACTTTATTGTCGATTGTTGACTGCTCCAACGTATTTTAATCACTATATCTATATATTAATACGTGAAGCAAAAACTTTGTATCCCTTTTTACGAAAATTGCGCGGACGGAGGAGTATGAAATTTTCGACACTTATAGAGAAGAAGAGCACAATGCTAATATTTTTTTAAATAATGCATAAAAGATACATTACATCAATAAAGAAAACATTACACACACTACATACCATGTATTTGACGCACACACGCATGCATACTATTTATTGTCAAACTTTTGTTCTTGACGTCTGTTGTCAAATTGAGAATTGATTAAATATTGTTTGTCTTTGTTAATATTTTTTATAGTCTTGTCGTCTTGGCGAAATTTGTGATTATAGAAGTATAAAATACAATAATAATAGTATAGAAACTTACAATTCCAATTAATTATAGTCGAATTTCGACTACTGCGGGAACTCTAGTAGTATTAAACTCATAACGTATGTTGTGCCGTGACAGCGTATAAAGAAATGCGCTTAGCATCTGCTTAACATTTAACATTGATTTATTATGTGTACTAGTGGACCCGCAGTAGTTTAAACATTATTATGGTTCTACTATCAACAGTATTCGCCAAAACTGCACTATAGATCAATAATATTAATGACAATATTAATATATGTATTTTCAATTCGACCACAGACTTTAAAAAATAACAAAAGTTTCACAATTGACAGTAAACAAAGAGTATAATTTTTGTATGTGTTGTGTCAAATACATGGTAATGTGCGTAATGTTTTCTTTATTGATTTAATATATCTTTTATGCATTATTAAAAAAAAAAACATTGTGCACTTCTTCTCTATATTCTCTATAAGTGTAAAAAATTTCATACTCCTCCGTCCGCGCAATTTTCGTAAAAAGGGATACAAAGTTTTTGCTTCACGTATTAATATATAGATATAAGTATATTAGTATGTTAGTATATTGGTATATAAATCATATAGTGATTTCATATTATATGTAAACGGTATATATCTATTTATTGTATTTTTGAATAATTAATTGTTGAAGCAGTAATGCGTTTCGGTTTGAAGGGTGGAGCAGCCGTTGTAGCTATACTGAGATCTTAGAACTTATACCTCAAGGTGGGTGGCGCATTTACGTTGTAAATGTCTATAGGCTCCAGTAACCACTTAACATCAGGTGGGCTCTGAGCTCGTCCACCCGTCTAAGAAATAAATAAAAAAAACTATTTTTCTATTTTAGTCTCAATCATCAATAGTAAAAGTAATCCACAATTTGTTTTTGTGTTTTAATAAACGGAATTACCCATGTGAAGGTACGGCATCGCCTTATATCTTAGTAACATTACATAATGTAGAAAATAGAGCGCTTTTTTTTACTCAGTGCTGTTTTTTACTAATACCTTTATTATTTGCTTGTCTAAGTACATGTATTTATGTGTCATTCCCCTAAATTTCACTCTTACTGACAGGGTTAGTTTTCATGAAAAAAATAAAAAAATGTCTATGGGCTTCAGTAACCACTTAACACCAGGTGGGCTGTGAGCTCGTCTACCCATCTAAAAATTAAAAATAATACATATAAAAAGAAAACATTGGGCAAGGATGTCTTTGACTGAGAATCAGCGTACGGGCTATGTTGGAAATTTGTCACAAAATATTAATGGGTTTTTACATAAACTAGAGGTCCCGCAGTAGTCGAAATTCGACTATAATTGATTGGAATTGTAAGTTTGTACACTATTATGATTGTATTTTACACTTCTATAATCACAAATTTCGCCAAGACTACACTATAAAAAATATTAACAAAGACAAACCATATTTAATCTATTCTCAATTTGACCACAGACGTCAAGAACAAAAGTTTGACAATAAGTAGTATGAATGCGTGTGTGCGTCAAATACATGGTATGTAGTGTGTGTAATGTTTTCTTTATTGATTTAATGTATCTTTTATGCATTATTTTAAAAAAATATTAGCATTGTGCACTTCTTCTCTATATTCTCTATAAGTGTGGAAAATTTCATACTCCTCCGTCCGCGCAATTTTCGTAAAAAGGGGTACAAAGTTTTTGCTTCACGTATTAATATATGGATGTTTTAAGTTCGTTATGATTCATACCGCCTCAAGGGATACAGGGGCTGCTATCTCTATACATCTGAGTCTTGGAAATAGCCTCTCAATACGGGAGCTTATCACAGCGAAAACTCTGTTTTTTTCACGCCTTATGCTAACAAATTAATAGCAATCTGTTACTATTACGACCAGAAATCAATAATTAGACATCCCACTATAAAATTACGTAATGCATCAATACAAATTTTGTATTCGTCATTACTAAATATAGCAATCCAATCTGTAGTTAGTAAAATCTATACTAATATTATAAAGCTGAAGAGTTTGTTTGTTTGAACACGCTAATCTCAGGAACTACAGCTCCGATTTGAAAAATTCAAAAATGATTTCACTTTTAGATAACCCATTTATTGAGGAAGGCTATATAGCATCATGCTAAGACCAATACAAGCGGAGCACTAATTAGAAATGTTTCATAATCGGGGTTTTTTTTCCTTTTTGAGAGCTTCCGCTGCGTGCGCTGCAGAAACGGTTAAAGTTTCGCTAAAATAATGTATGGTAGAATAAAAAATAGAAGATCTAAAAAAAAGTCTGCAACAGCATATATCTATATGATAAGGTTGGCTCACCATAACGTTTTTTATGCTAACCAAATTTGTTCTAAAATAAAGCATTATTTGTGAACTATTCCACGCGGACGAAGTCGCCGGCAAAAGCTAGTAAAAAATAAAATGGAAGTTTAATTCAAAACTCGAATACAAGAATCATAAGTAGTTGCCGATGCAAAGTCAAAATCGAACCGCACATTAGAGTTCGCTTAATGATAGCTTAGACCAAATCGATAAATTAAAACAAAGCCCGAAACGCCCACGTGCCCCGAAATGTCCCATTTAAAAGATCGATTATCTGGCTGACCGTTGATCGGGTATTCAAACTAGTTATAATCGATTCGCCATAGCCAAGGTCTTTATCGTCACGTTTTGTCACTGGACCGGCTGTCAAAACTTTCGATATAACGACCGGCCCGAACAATAGCTATGAAAGCATTTGATATATCGATACACGTATCGGGGACCAGAGCGTTCGAGGAACAGCCAGATCGGATCGGTGAGGGATTGCCAATATCAAGCAGACGTGGTTTCGAAAACTGTTTAATAATGATTGACAGTCCATTGTTTAAGCACGTGATGATAGCAATGAAATGTGCATCATTGTAATTGGTATATCGAAATTGATCTTAAGCCTGATCGTTGAAGGGTATGAGGTAAGATCAATGACATTACAACTCTTAAGTTTTTATCGTTTGACAGCCATGTTCCACAGAACGTGGACTTATTGATTATATATGACACACATGGGTGATCGAGCCCACATGATTTTAAGTGACTATCGGAACGCTTGGATATTTCAACGTGACTGCCACCATCGCCTTGATACATGAAGTCTAAGCTATAGTTATACAGTATCATTTGCAGCACAAATAGGCAAGGTAAATATAGGCAGGTAATTAAATAAGCACGAATCAATTAAATTAGATTAAGTAGAATCTAATACTGTGAGCTTACTAGGTGCCCTACCTCCAGTAGTTAATGTAGATAGGGCCTATTTTGAAGTCGTCGTGGCCTAACGGATAAGACATCCGGTGCATTCGTGTGCGATGCACTGGAGTGCGAGTGGAGTGGATGCGAGTTTCACTTCAATAACGTCGTGTAATAAAAATCTTTCTTCTTGGTCTTAATCGTATCCACTGCGGTGGTGATTGCGGTGATGGTCATCATTCTAGAACATTCATGCAGTTCATTCCGGTGTAAAAGTAATTTCAATTAATATTTTTTAATGTAAGTTAACAGAATAAGTCGTCGTGGCCTAAAGGATGAGACGTCCAGTGCATTCGTGTTGAGCGATACACCGGTGTTCAAATCTCAGGCGGGTACCAATTTTTCTAATGAAATACGTACTCAACAAATGTTCACGATTGACTTCTACGGTGAAGGAATAATATCGTGTAATAAAAATGAAACCCGCAAAATTATAATTTGCATAATTACTGGTGGTAGGACCTCTTGTGAGTCCGCACGGGTATGTACCACGATCCTGCCTATTTCTGCCGTGAAGCAGAAATGCGTTTCGGTTTTAAGGGTGCGGCAGCCGTTGTAACTATACTTGAGACCTTAGAACTTATGTCTCAGGGTGGGTGGCGTATTTACGTTGTGGATGTCTATGGGCTCCGGTAACCACTTAACATTAGGTGGGCTGTGAGCTCGTCCACCCATCTAAACAATAAAAAAAAGAGTTAAAAAAGCTTAGATACAGCATACTATCATTTTTCCTTTAAAGTATTCAGGCATTTGTGGCATAGGACAACAGCTAATCCAATAAAAATGAAATCATTTGTGACGTCATTTGAGGTCAAAACAAATACACACAAATGCACTTCACATTCAAATGTGAATTTTATTTGTGTGTTCTTAAATACTTCAGCGTAATGCTTTGTGGGTGTTAACTTGACGGATAAAAATGTTAAAAGTTTCACCTTTTAAATTTGTAATTTTAATTATTTCTTATATGATTAATAAAAAACAAAGATGAAAACAATGATTATTTTTAAGTTAATATATCAGCATTCAACCAATTTTGTCTATGGTCGATTCTATTATCTACTTAATACCACCAGCCGCCATGTCGACCCATTGAAGACTAGCTAACAGTATATACCAAGTACATTTAGACATAGAGTTGAAAATTGAATAGCAACGAATACTTCACCATTCAAATAAACAAGCATCCAATTCAGCACAACATTTCCTTTCAACAATTTCTCTAAACACACGAAACCTTAAAACCAGTATTTATATCAGTGGGTTTGACAAAAGCAACTTTCTCTTCCATGACGACACTTAGATAACAACGAAGCAAAACGCGAACAAAGGAATGGATGTAAACAAATCGTGTGCTTTAACCTTACACGTGGCTTCCATCAAACTCCGATCAAAACCTTACAATGCTTGAACAGAGTTAATTTTATTGTTTTGAACATCGGACGCGTGTTGTCGTATTGTACGACAGGTCCACCCACGTAAGCCTGTATAAGGATGTCGATTGTAGAAGCATAACTACTGGTTCTCGATTTCAGTTTATATGGATGATACGGTTTTTTGTGGTGTAGATCAGGATTTAGGTATGTTAATGTGTTTTTAGATAACTTAGGTGTGTCGAATTTGTTTTAGTTACTCGTTGCTTTGAGTAGTACTTCTTAAATATTATAGGTGTTATGATATTGTGAGTACATAAGGGTTAATACCATTATGTTCCTTTTTTCTGTCGTTGAGCCGCGTTCCTATTTAAATGGTGATAGACGTTATGCAATAATAAATAAATAGTTGGGAACAAATCACGGTCACCTGGCCATCATTTAGGATTCCCTGTGTTATGGGTACCAAAGACTGATGAACATAATTATATGTGTTTAAATATTTATATATGTACATAGATAACAAGCACCTGGACAAAGTGCAAACAAACCTGTTCATCACACAATTGTTGCCCGATGTGGGAATCGAACCCGAGACCCTCAGCGTAACAGCCAGAGCCGCTAACTACTCTGCACTAACGAGTCAGTCAATTGCAATACAAATAGACTTCATACCTATATATAAAGTTGGGAATTAACATTCACATAATGTGTGTAGATTAGCCGATCACCACTGATCCACCAAGATCGCTGTGAGATTATCAGCCATAAAAAGGCGGTAAAAAAAATATCTTTTTTAATGCCATGGTAGGTAAGTGAGTCACCCGATGGGCGCTGTATACAATTAGATTCATCTACTATTTTTACAAAAGCCAGTTCACATGCCTAAATCCACAAAAACTGTCACAGCAGACCACCAGGAAACAATGAAGTAAAAGCCTTTGTCGTGTTCACCGAATGTTGAGAGAATGCTTATTGTAAGGACCTTTCTCTCAATATGTCAATGGGTCGACGAACCTACGCCCACAATCGCAATTAATGCAAAGAGGTCAGACAATCAGAGCAAAGCATTGGTACAAAAGAATTCGACCTCAGTTCTTAATTAATGTGATTATAAGATTTGTATTGGATTCGAATATGTCTGATCGAGATTGAAAGTATGTCTGGTTGTAATAGAATGGAAGCGAAATTGATCTGAATTTATAGCTGTCTGTAGTTCCATTATGTAGCAATATAGCAGACTAGGGCAATCTGTAGTGCATTCTTTAGAGAGAGAGAGAGAGGAGAGAGAGAGAAAATATTCTCTAGAGAAAATATTGTGCACAAGATAAATAAAAAATGCGAAACATTAAATAAAAAAGTACAAATGGCGGTCTTATCGCTAAGAGGGATCTCTTCCAGACAACCATCAGGTGGATAAGAATCATTTGGAAACAAGTTACACGCGGTGTACCTATCGATTGAAATTAATTAAATAAAGGAAAAGCGTCGTTTATATATTCTAAATATTTAGTTTTTATGATGGTTTTTATGTTTTTAAAGGGACAAATTAAGCCTGTATACATTTCAATGTGTGTGCCAAGTTGGAATGCGTTCTTAGTCGGCACACCGACCTTTCAAATCAAAACGCGTGATTGCTTTTCGGCAAAAATATCCATACTTTTACATTAAATCCTGCCATCAGCAAGCATCTATTTATTTTCTGTCAAAAATATTCAATTATCTTAATATAACTGATTAACCAAATAAGGCAGAAAATCAAAATTTCAATTAATAATTGCAACTACATTACACGTCTTTGCTCATTGAGATATAAACATCGCGAATATAAGTCAAGTTTATTTTAAATTGTGAAACGATTGCATTTGCTGTTAGCATTATGAAATGCGAGTATACTTTTCATTTCGTATTGCATGTGGTAGACCCGAAGGTACGCCTCGCAATTTTTGTAATTAACATAATAATATATTGAAATGCAAAATCGTTCAAGTTAAAACCATTAAAATTACACCATATTTTTGTACACATCGTACCTAAACGACAGGAATAGGAAGCAAGATTTAATGCCATACACGTAATAACTGTATTCAGCTAATTACCAGAACTATACTGATTGTAACTATACTGAGATCTTAGAACTTATATCTCAAAATGGGTGGCGCATTTACGTTTTAGATGTCTATGGGTTCCAGTAACCACTTAACACCAGGTGGGCTGTGAGCTCGTCCACCCATCTAAGCAATAAAAAAAAACCTTCACCTTTGTTACCACGAAAAGGCACTTCTAGAATCTATAAATCAACGGATCAATAATTATTGAGGTAGATATTTATCGGTCAACATAACACGTTCGCTTTCTGGCATTGCATGCGTGTCCTAGATTTAGGCTGCGTATAGGCTTAAGTTCAATCTTGCACCTAAGTAGGTATAGAACAAGTGAAAGTCGACGCGGGCTATGTTGATCTTGATGTTTCCGATACACTAAACCAGTATCCGGGTTTAGAAGAAGATTTTTTGTTTCTAAATTTTAACAGCATGGTGATTGTATTGTAATTACTGTTTGGCGTTATTGTAAATAGACGAATATCTAAATTTGAGTCTTAGTGTGAACTCTATACGCGAGTGAAGATTGTAAAGAATTCTTAGTTGGCAGTGGCGTGGCTATTTATAATGGTAACAATTAACAATCACATTGGCCGTAAAAGTACTTGCCAATCTACTGCAATGCAATTTTTATGACGTTAAGTTGTTAAGTTGCATGTTATGTAAGCGTCTACTACAGTTCTTAGACCACAACACGAATGGGGACCTGTTAAAATCCTGCCACTTGGATAAATTTGCTATCTTGTCCTCCCAACTTCTTTAGAAATCCATGTTAATAAAACTTTCGTATCGCCTACAATTTTAAATCTTGGCTCATTTATCTCAAGAATAATTAACACACCAACGCCATTAAATACCCTAAATGACTACAAAACCCAATTAAGTGAATGCTTTACAAATCAAACCTCATAAAACATCGCCCATAGAGACCCGTAACTGCCAAACGCCACAGCGTTGATTGCACAAGCTAAAATAGCACAACAGCAAATTCAAAATTAAGTTATTAAAAATAATTGTGGCGAGATCCAACACTGTACTGTATTTCACAATAGAAAAATCTGTGTCGTAACGAGATTTGAGCTCGGTACATGATCGTGTACATAAAATTGGACCTTGACTAGAACCACCCTGTCTAATTCGTAAGAA
The DNA here is from genome assembly GCF_003987935.1 of Bombyx mandarina. The sequence goes on from NW_021011514.1 coordinate 357,159, forward strand.
AAAAATCGTAGAGTTTTTAAGGGTAGTATAACAAGTTTAATTCTATCTAAACTTCGACCTAATGTCATAAAATCTACAGTCGCTTTTGTGTTGTCCAGTTACCGACTAAAAGAAGGTGGGCTCTGAATAGGTACGCCCACTATGAAACATAAATACGACATTTCAATAGTATTTCCTTCGGCTTTATCGAAAGCCGAAGTATCGAGTCGTAGACAAAATTAAAATTACTTTTACTATTCTACTACTACAGTACTACTATTCTACTACCACAGTACTACTATTCTACTACCACTACTACAGTATTCGTAGCTGTAACTGTAAAGTATTGGAAAGTCGAACTAAAAGTAATTTTAACTATTTTTCTATTTTAGTCTCAATCATCAATAGCAATAGTAATCCACAATTTGTTTTTGTGTTTTAATAAACGGAATTACCCATGTGAAGGTACAACACCGCCTTATATCTTAGTAACATTACATAATGTAGAACATAAGGCGGCTTTTTACCCATTGCTGTTCTTTATTAATAGCTTTATTATTAGGTTGTTTAAATACATGTCGTATTTATGTGTTATTCCACTAAATTTTACTCTGACACACAGGGTTAGTATTCAGGAAAAAAATTAAAAAATTCAATAAAAATTTTGAATTTTTATTTTATTAATACCTTTTTTGCTATTTTGTGAAAAAGATATTGAATAAAATGTATCATAAATTGATTGTCTATATTGTTAGCTTTCAAATGATACCTCTTTCGTCTTCTTAAGGCCTCTATGTCGATAACAATGATTAAATCAGTGCACGCGCATGAGCTGTGATGTAAAAAAAAAACAAAATAGCTGCCATTCTAGTATGGAGGGGCCAAGAGAAAATTGGGATAGGGATGTGTCGATAAAAATCCCCATATTTCACCCCCCTTAAGTCTCCAACACTGCTGCATGGACACATTGTATATATCTTGGGCTGTCATACACCGCATTATCACTTCTCCCCTACTTCTTCTACACTACAGAATCTACATGTTTGAACAGCAACCACATTTATCAGCAATCTGCGACCACATACAAAAATGTAGCCCGATTCTATAGTATCCTAGTCGCAAGTAATTATCTATTGACTAGTTTCTAAAAAGTAGTTGTCCTTAACTTTCACAGAAATAAGGCGATTGAACAGTGATAAACGGCATTAATATATAAGAAATTAACCAAATAGACACCTATTATTTACGAACATCTGACCATACATTGATTGATCGAACAAAAATACCCAATTTATGATCCCAACACAAATTACAGCATTCGTAGCCTTGAACGGTTTTTTTTTTTGTTTTTTTTTTAGCTTTCCGTTTTTTTAATTTTCTTTTTTTTGTTACAGAATTCACCAATCATCCCTGGGTATGTATTAAACTAATTTATACCTACATCACAAAAAGATATTAAAATAATTGTATGCCGTAACAGGATCTACAAGTTTTTCTGGTATCTATTGTGAAAACAAAATCGTGACTATTTTGTTCATGCTTGTAAATTGAGGATTGCTTGGGTATGGGGTATTTGGGGCTTAACGTCGAGGCTCTAGCGAGCTGTGTCTGATTAGTATTTTATGATATAAAATTGGCAATAAAATAATAACAGTCAGGTATAATTGAAGTGAATATAGCCCCTTATTTTTGAACGCTGTTTTGAACATCATGCTACTGATGCTTAATAATGATAAATAGAAGATTCACTGGATGCTAGAGATGCCAATAATGGAAGTATCAGACAGCTTTTTGACCAATAAGATATCAATCATTGAGCCGAAATGAAAATGAGGTTGGTAAGAGAGCGTTTGTTATCTATGAATGTGGAAGGATATAAAGAGGTAGACTAAGAAGAAATGGATGGATTGCGTGAAAAACGACATTTGTAAGAGGGGAGTGAGCGAAGAAATGGTACACGATAGAGGATTATGGAAGGAGAAAACATGTTGCGCCGACCCCACGTGACTGGGAGAACGGCAGGAAAATGATGATGAAAAATGATATACGTGAATCTAGTTTCATAGTTACCAACACAAGAATGCTGGACATCAGCAAACAGTGAACACAAGCTGGAACGCATGACTACTTAGTCTCAAGAATGAGAATATCGGTGACCCTGCTACCCACTAACCGCGTAATGAAATTCAGCTATGATTAAACAATGTTAACGTAATAATTAATTCAATAATTGCCCCTGCGTACAATAAAAACAGATTAGCATGTTAATGGTAAGCCAGAGCTATTGTAAGCTAATTCTATGTGAAAGCTTATTTTGAGTGACAGCTTGCGACATGTTCACGGGTTTATTAATGGCTTATTGATATCCTAAGGCCGTCAGAATTGACATTATAGTATTATTATAAACTAGCTAATGCCGCCAGCTTTTGGTGGCCAATATTTGATATGACTTTAATCTGATCATTACCAAACTGTGTATAATCACCTACTAGACCAATTCGAAGTTTCTCTGAAAATTTCATTGCAATCGGCAAACGCACACTCACACATCGACTTTTATATATACGGATGATAAGAGATCATTTTCACAGATCACTTTTGCCAAACACCATCCGACTCTAGACCCTGATCCAGTCTGCTGTTTCCCTTATACCCTGAAGGCTACATACCTATCTTAAAACGAGCCTTGTAAAGATTCCTAAGCAGCAAGTATCTAAACTGTGCTCTTGCCTTTGTTATGGTGGCTTCCATTAGTAACCGACCTTGAGATGCACTTCCTCTTCAGCTCCCTATGATTCCTATCTAAGGCGCTAGCAATACTTTCTATATCTGCAGCGAAGAAGAATGCAAAACTGAGACTTTAATTTACCTTAAGCTAGATGGTTGGATTTGTCCCACATACCCCGCGTGCCTCCTGGCACGCACACATTGTAGGAAGTTCAGGATCCTGCCCAAAAAAGACCTCACCCTAAAAGGACCTTACTCGTCATATTCTTTGTCGATAAGAGCAATACCCACGTCATAAAGTGAACTTCAGAGAACCTACTTTTCGGTAGGCAGCGGCTTGGCTCTGCCCCTGGCTTTGCTGAAGTCCATGGTCGCCGGTAACCACTCACCATCAGGTGGGCCGTATGCTCGTCTGCCTACAAGGGCAATAAAAAAAAACATTGAGCGAACGATAAACTCACACAGGTACTTGACGTAAAATTGTGCAATTTACAAACCCTCTTTTTTTCTAAAGTCGACACAAAACAGTCAAAAGAACAGTTCGAATTTCATTTTTATTCGCGTCGTTACGTAAGACGTGCTCAAATCGACATTTGCGAATGTGTCTGACGGTACCATTACAAAGCATTGTTGAATGGAGGCGTCAATGACTACACAACGCGAATGAAAAGATACGGTTGTTTTACGAAATGCCTAAGCCTCGTGTTGCAGTCTTAGTTAAATTTGCTAAGTCGCCGATACAAGACTTTTACTTTGTTAGCGTAAGACGAGTAATTAGTTAAAATGACGCTTATTGGAATAAGAACAAGGATTACATATCGCACTAAGAAACTTCTAAGACTAGTATATGACTATTGATCGACTTTCTTACACACAAGGTGATGAAGTATATAGAATATAAGTATAGCTTACAGTACGGTTTTCGTCAAGGCCGTTCAGCTGGTGATCATTTTGCATACCTTCATCCGCCGTATGCCGTCTACATAAAATGATGAGTATATTTTACTCGAAGTGACCAAACTAAGTAAGCACCCACTTGGGACACTGACCAATATTAATTGGTTATCGGTATTGGATATCCCAGGGAATGCCATTCGACTTGCGACGCAGGTCCAAAACTAAAAAGTATGGTTGTACATAGGTACACCCGGGCTATTTAGGCAAACATTAAAATGCATTTTGTTTTTTGTTTTATGAGATATCTCATTTTTAAGTTGCTTAAACCGAATTTACCTATTCACGTGGTAAATAAAATTCTTTAAATAACCTATTACCAAAACACAACAATTGCGGTAGGTATTATATCTCCACCAGAAAACCAAACGAAAACTCGGAGGCAGAACGAATTTAAAAATCAATTTTGACAGATCACACAACTTGTCATCGTGACAGCTCTGACAGCTAGACGATAAATCAAACGTCCGATTTCGCAGCTCGACAGCGACGTAGCATTTAAGCCGCATAACAATTACTCGTAGACCCATTGTCTTATTCAAGAGCCGAAGCCAGAGAAAAATTTGAATGGAGTGAAAGTTTGTCATACGATATCGTAATCATGAATGCTAACTGTTGCTTGAGATATATTCGAGTAATAAATGACAAAGCGATACTTTATAATTAAATTTATATGAAATATTATATTGTTTAAATATACGTAAATTTCTATGGAGACTCAGGCATGATGAAATTAGTGTTACGCCGGTAAGAGTAACGCCATCTATCGCCGAATAGTCAAACGAATATCGAAGGATCTAGTAGCACCTAGAACGCGCGAGAAGTACAACGCCATCTATTGTCAGATAGATGAAACACAATACTGGAAATGTGTTGAATATTCCCGATAATTCTAGGAATGTGGTATCGGCTATAAAATCGTGTTGCAGAGATGGCACGCAATTAGTTAGTAATCGGAACTACTCGAAGCGAAACAGCGAACGGAAGCGAAGCGGAAGAAGCGAATTGAGAGTTTAAAAAGTGCTCTAAGTGCTAATACAGTGTTAACTTGTAATTCAGTAGATTTTTTTATTTATCCCGAGCCCCAGCGCGTAACATTAGTTTATGATGAAATTGACTTAACAATAAGCTTGGTACAAGAATACGATGCCTGGTATAGTCGTATCATGCGATGCGACTATGTCTATGCGCAAATCCTGCAGACAGGTTAGTACCTGTATTTCGCAATAACAATTGGCATTGTCGTTATGAAACTTACTTATCCCATGCCCACAAATAATTTCCACAGTGAAGAAATACCATCGAATAATAACAATCAAACCCAATTTTTATTTATTTGCGCTGATAATAAACAAATGTGTTATAGACTCCAAATGGCACGATGTGTGTGGGGATTCACGTAACTTCTAAAGGCTTCGGTAGCCACTTGACACCAAGTGGACAGTGAGTTTATTCATCCGTCTACGGAATACAAAAAAAGTGAAAAGATCGGATATCATTGTTTTCAATATCTCAAACTCAATAAATCAGCTTGAAATTAATTACAAGCATATTAAAATTGTGTCACAAAGCTCAATATATGCTTGTCTTTTTAGGATATGTATTGCTTAAAAATAATTCAGTTTAAATTTGTTTCTCAAAAAGTCAAATCAAGAAATCTCAACTCCAAGTGCGAATTCGTATGAAAGTGTTTTTTTTTTATTGCTTAGTTGGGTGGACGAGCTCACAGCCCACCTGGTGTTAAGTGGTTACTGGAGCCCATAGACATCCACAACGTAAATGCGCCACCCACCTTGAGATATAAGTTCTAAGATCTCAGTATAGTTACAACGGCTGCCCCACCCTTCAAATCGAAACGCATTACTGCTTCACGGCAGAAATAGGTAGGGTGGTGGTACCCACCCGCGCGGACTCACAAGAGGTCCTACCACCAGTAATTACGCAAATTATAATTTGATGACAATCTTCACAATTCTCGTACTAAATAATACGAGCGTGGTATGTTTTTTTTTTGTTTATTTACTATCAACACATAGCATTTATGTACAGCATGATATTTTTCATCGTTATTCCTATAGACAGAACTTACACCTGCCAGTGCATCGAAAAATTACTTTTTTCGACATTAACACTGTAATAGCATTGTGTAACACGCAATTATCAAGGTCCTAATGATTTTCCGTTAACGATTTGACAGCTGTCTAGTTCACAATGACAGCTGTCAAACCGTTCAATACTTGGATTTATACATCGCGTCAGGGTGTGAAAATTTCAACAGTTAGTTTATTGACAATGTAGTAAGCATGCCAAAGGCTATTAACGTTAGGTTAAAAACACCACTACAGCTGTTGGTGGGTCGTTTTGTGTCAGCGGACGGGTAGGTACTGTTTCTGCCGTGAAGCATTGATGCGTTTCGGTTTGAAGTTTAGGGTAACCTTTGTACTATGAGGCGGGAAAGGAAAACCTCTTCTTCCTTCTTAGCGCCGTGCTGCTGCCACTAAGCCGGAAGCTGAGCCCTAGGAACCGGCCCCTATAGCAGGCAGTCTATTCAAATAATACTCCGGAATAGAATAAATTGTTAACGGTTTAATGCAAAGAGAAAAAAAAACAAAAGAAAGTGATTTACAAAAATAGAAACTTATTTATAGCAAAGACGGTGGCGATACAAGTGAGCAAATTGCAAACTATTTTAACATTATAGATTAGTTTAGAAATTATGTATACACATCTTCCAACACATTCAGTCTCAGTATTGTAAAACTGAAACTTACAACTCATTTACCGAAGCCTTAACGAATGGACCAACAAGACGGTCGATAGTGCGAGTACTTTAAGAATGTACATGACTGATAGGCCGGTCCCATGGTGTTTTTAAAATGATGACGTCAGCGTTGTTGACACCATTTTCTTTATCATTATCATTGCCTTTCATAATGACATTAACGATAATTAATAACTCACTTTCCCAATAAATTCCATATATTACATTTCAAGTGTACAGGGATAACAACAGAGAGCTCCGCCTCGTTAGGTTGCTCGAGTCGGAATGTTTTGTGCGACAATAATAGTGACTCGTATTTATGATAGAAAGTGAGGCTAGCTTAGTCATGAATTCTCTTGAATACCGTCTTAAACAGTGGTTGACATTCGTTAACTACTTTTAGTTAACTAAATAGTGACGTTGCGCCGACATACCTTATATCGAATTTTATATCGAATTTTTAATTATGCATTCAATAACACCCATCAGGCCAACTACCAGAAAACCGTTAACGAATAAATTCAAACGGTAGCGTATATCGTTAAACAATTAAATATTCAAATCACATCCTGTGCCATCAAGGCTTGTCGTTTTGGAGACGATAAAACAAAAACTAAAAATAAAACCAGACTCTCTCAGATACCTGTGCGAAATTTGTCGAGATTTTCTGTGAATTCTTTTCGTTGTGAATGTATTCCGACCGCACCATGATTCTAGCTGACTATTATTATTTTTGTTGTTCTCAGACAACGACAACGCAGATATGGTCATCCACTCTATTAAATGAGGGTCGGAGCGATGTCTTTAATGAGTGTAATGAATGAAATATAAAAATTTATAGTTTTAAAAAACGAACAAAATACGCTTTTATGGAAAATTCAACTAAAAAGTAGAAAATAAATTTGAATTAAAAATAGTGTCAGAAAAAATGATTTTATTGTAAAAAAGCGTGGGGTGTATGGTATCAGTATCACATACTAATATACATACGTCTGAAGCTAATAAAAGCGTATTAAAAAACTAGAAAACATACTGTCTGGTGAAAATTAACCCTTCCCTTCCTGTGATAAACAAATTTACTTAGGGCCGGAAGATTGTTCAGAGTCCTACCACCACTTCCCATCCGATGAATCTCTTTTTTTCCTACCCATGCTGATAGTTTTGAGGGGCTATTTCAGCTTTACCCTGGCGTGTAGGTGAGCTCTCGGCGCTCAAACTTGAAGTGTTGCCAACACTGGCTCTAGCAAGAGCAGTGCTTCGCAGAATCTACCAACGGATTGGAAACGCGAATCTCTCATCAGTGTTAGCAATTCTCTCAGGTTGAGCCCGGGAGCTTATACCAGTATAGCCCCTTACCAACGATTAGGTAAGGGAAAGATCCCAAAGAAAGCCAAGTTTTACTATTCAGAAAAAAAATGCTATAGCATTTATATTGTTGGCTCATATCTTACAGCCTGCATTTTAACTTTATTTATGCCTGCAGTTTATTACTGGTGGTAGGACCTCTTGTGAGTCCGCGCGGGTAGGTACCACCACCCTGCCTATTTCTGCCGTGAAGCAGTAATGCGTTTCGGTTTGAAGGGCGGGGCAGCCGTTGTAACTATACTGAGACTTTAGAACTTATATCTCAAGGTGTGTGGCGCATTTACGTTGTAGATGTCTATGGGCTCCAGTAACCACTTAACACCAGGTGGGCTGTGAGCTCGTCCACCCATCTAAGCAATAAAAAATAAATAAAAAAAATAACTTCGCGAATCACCCGATATAAAAATAAGAATATATAATAAAATATAATGATATGTAATAACCTCGGCGCTATACCGTTAACAACATTCTTGAACAGTCCTCGGAGGCATTACGAAAATTAGTAGCAATAGCTTTAAAGTCCTTACGGCTTGGGTTTCGAATGCCCCGTTTCTCGACAATGGATCTACCTCGCTTCCGTGTTGCGAAACTAAATGATAAATAACAAAGTACCGGATTCGTTTACGTTATAAGCGTGTGTTGGAATTGTGTAATTAAGCGGCAGCGGGAGCGTAGAGTAATGATATCTCATTGGAAGATGGGGTAAGGCCTAGGTTTTTTTGACGGCGCTTATGTAAATACGCTATGAGCTCCCTTTTTTTTTCCTAGCTAAGCTAATGTCTAAAGAGACCATATCAGCGTAACCTTAACTAGTAGGTGAGCTCACGGGGCTCAAACCTGACGATATTGCTAACGCGAACCCTAGCAAGAGCCGTGCTTCGATGAATCTACCCCCGGATCGGAAACGCGACCCACTGAAAAGATTAGGCGAGAAACTCAGTGGGCTGTGTCTGTGGGTTAATTTTCCTTAAGCCCTTCATCGCAAGCGACGGGTTCGACGATAACAATAACCGGTGTTTGGGATACCTAAAAGCACCGTTAGTGGATCGGGAAGATCCGAAATGATGTATTTTGTGCGACGTCGACTGTTTACCATTCGGTCCGCAGGATCGGCTATGTAGTTTCCGGCGGCCACGATGAGAGGATTCTCGTGTCGTGCCACTTCAACGAAGTGGAGAGCTCCCGGAATTACTTGTATGTAAGTCATATTCTCTATTGCTCAATTGTAGCGCTAAAACCCCTTGCTAACTGTCTTCTTCTTCTTCTTCTTCTTCTTCTCCATCGCTCCCTCATTGCTGAGGATCGTGACTCCGTTTTAGCTTGTCTACTGGCACCGTTATTATGTCTATTGCGTTCGAAAGCATATCGCACAGCTATGAGCGGATATTACACAGCACGCTCGTCTCAAAGTGAGCCATGATTCTAGAACTATCAACGGTAACGTCTATATTACCTGTTGTTTTTTATGTATGATTACCGTTGATCCGGGAGACCTTTCCAGTTTCACCAGGACAGGTAGTCGAGCACGGGCTCAGCCAGGAAGGGTGGGATTTGATAATAACCGCCCAAGCACCCCGAAAGGAAACCTAACAACTCAAGAACAGCTGCTTTACGAATGAGTCCACTACCGGATCGGAATCGCGACCCGCTGAGACGACTGAGAAACTCAGCGGGCTGATGTACGGATTACGGATTAGATCTATATTACCTATCAACGCTTTCAACGAAACCCAGTCCTTAGTTTCAAAGACTTCCATTGCCCACTTTCGTAAACCGTTCTTCGAATACGTAATAAACAGACGGTGCAATTGATTTAAGGATTACCCACAATAATCATTACCTCCCGGTGCTGCTACTGTGACTGACCGCGGCATAAATGTTTATGCATACGGTCCATTATGCAAGAGATTGTATTGTACATATAACTAGTCTGGCCATAAATAAATAACTGCTACATAAAAACTTTTGTTATTTTTTTTTCAACTTTTTAATTAATTTGAATTTGGAATTTCCCTTGGAAACAGTGCGTAAATCAATAATAGATTTGTAGCCAAACATATTAAAGGCCTGTACAAAAGCCAAAGGTGGCCATTTCGAATAGATTTATTTTTTTATTTTTTGCTGAGACTTTAATAAATATGTAGGTATAAATTTTCACAATATTACATTACTTCATTTAAAAAAATACATTTTCATTTGTAACAGAACTTATGGCTGGACTACGAGTATATACCTATACTATAGTCATTGTCGGGCGTTCGATGTTATACTAAAGTTGCCTCAACAGAGGTTGATGAAAGAAAATGAATTGGGTTTTATTTTTAATTACTGGTGGTAGGACCTCTTGTGAGTCCGCACGGGTAGGTACCACTGCCCCGCCTATTTCTGCCGTGAAGCAGTAATGCGTTTCGGTTTGAAGGGTGGGGCAGCCGTTGTGACTATACTGAGACCTTAGAACTATATCTCAAGGTGTGTGGCGCATTTACGTTGTAGATGTCTATGGGCTCCAGTAACCACTTAACACCAGGTGGGCTGTGAACTCGTCCACTCATCTAAGCAATAAATAAAAAAATAAAATAATAATAATAATTCCCATTATGACAATATCAATGCTCTTAATAGACAAATAAAATCGGGACGCAAGGGACGGATAAAATGGGAGTTTTGTCTCGTTTTTGGAGCTAAATTATAAACTGACCGAAATGTTAATGATGTGTTCGATGCATTTAAGATTTTTTTTTTTTTATGATTGAAAGATCACTGGTGGCCCGGAGGCCTTTCCAGTTTCACCAGGACAGGTGGGCGAGCAAAGGCTCAGCCAGGAGGGGTGGGATTTGCTAAGCTACCCGAGCGCCTCCGAAGGAGACCTAACAGCTCAAGAGCAGATCCGCTGAGAAGATCCGGCGAGAAACTCAGCGAGCTGATTCATGGGTTAGGTTGCACGGCGAACTCTTTGTCGAGTTCGACGAGTACGGTTACCGAAGAATTTTTGTACGAAAGCTATTGAAGAGGTCACAGCTCGTCTAGTGTAAAATGATTACAAGCTTTAAAGCTTTAAAAGCTCTAAGTGGCTTCGATAATGCTCCCATTCTGTTTAAATTCAATATGTCCCAAACGGGAATCGGACCCTCGATTATATAGAGCGCTGACTACTGCGCCATTGGATCAAACAAAGCTTTATCATCAGCAAATTATATTAGAATGAATTATAAAAAAGGAGAAACCATTAATACATCAACGGGAGAAACCTATAGATTGTAATGTGACAATAAAACAAGTGAAAGTATCTGAAAGCAACGGATTGTACCGAAGATAATAGTTTTACGACTTTTATACTATTTTACTGGCTACGATTTTATTGTTCACGAGAGCTTTGCAGCTACCGGTATGGCTTGATCACGTTTGAACGAAACATAAAAGAGTAATCCAATAATTACATGAAACATCAGTACCCTGGTACATTTAATAAAACTAGTTGTCCCCGCAGTAGTCGAAATTCGACTATAATTAATTGAAATTAAAAGTTTAAACAATATTATGGTTCTATTGTCAAACACTATTATACTTCTATAATAATACAGGTATTAATATATTCTATTATATATAATACAGATTTCGCCAGAGCTACATTATAGATAAATAATATTAAAGAAAAAAAAATATTAATCTATTTTAAACAATAACAAAAGTTTCACAATTGACAATACACAAATAGTATATTTATACGTATGTGTTGTGTCAAATACATGGTAGTGTGTGTAATGTTGTCTTTATTGATTTAATGTATTTTTTATGCATAATTAAAAAAAAAATTAGCATTCTGCACTTCTTCTCTATATTCTCTATAAGTGTGGAAAATTTCATAGTCCTGCGTCTGCGCAATTTTCGTAAAAAGGGGTACAAAGTTTTTGCTTCACGTATTAATATTATATAGATGAATATACATGATACGGAAGTTTTTATGCTTTAGGTTTGTTTTGCTTAGATCGGTGGAACAAGTTTAGGGTCGACCTGGTGTCAAGCAAGTCGATAGATATCGACAACGTAAATGAGGTCATCCACCTTTTTTCTTCTTTTTCTTAGATGGATGGACGAGGTGACAGCCCACCTGGTGTTAGGAGCCCATAGACATTTACAACGTAAATGCGCAACCCATCTTGAGATATAAGTTCTAAGGGTCTCAGTATAGTTGCAACGGCTGCCCCACCCTTCAAACCGAAAGGCATTACTGCTTCACGGCAGAAATAGGCAGGGTGGTGGTACCTACCCGTGCGGACTCACAAGAGGTCCTACCACCAGTAGTTACGCAATTAATTACCCTGCCTATTTCGGCCGTGAAGTAGGAATGCGTTTCGGTTTGAAATCTCAAGGTGGGTGGCGGAATTTACGTTGTAGATGTCTATAGACTCCGGTAACCACTTAACACCAGATGGGCTGCGAGCTCATCCACCCATCTAGGCAACAAAAAAAGTGTGAGAATGCAGGGGAGTCGTGTGGTAAGGTCATAAAAGCATCCTTGGACCCGCGGTCTGCTCCCAACAACGTGTGGCCGAGTCTGCTAGTGTACTATAAGTGATCAAAATTTCAGCAAACCATTGATCGGTCAACGAAGCAGCCTAACGAAACTGGCTTAACGTCTTTACGAATTTAATTGCACAATTATTACATTACACAATAAAACCTCAACATTTAAAAATAATTTAGTCCGATATTGATTTTTATAATTCGATACAACAATTAATATAATTGTTGGATAAACGCTGATTGTGTTTCGAGGTCTCTGAACTCGATTATTGCTTTTATTCATTAAAAATTTTGAAATACGATTGATTATTGCGAATTCACACCTAAATCGATGTGACTCGGGATCCGAATCCCACGAGCTAACAAAAAAAATCTACCCAACACTTACCCACGAGCGACTTGCACGATGAAGAAATTTTAATAATCTATCTTCTATCTTCTTCTTCTATAAAGTATATATAAAAATGAATTGCTGTTCGTTAGTCTCGCTAAAACTCGAGAACGGCTGGACCGATTTGGCTAATTTTGGTCTTGAATTATTTGTGGAAGTCCAGAGAAGGTTTAAAAGATAGATAAATATGAAAATGCTCGGAATTATATAAAAACAAATAATTTTGTTTTTCATTTGGTGTGTCCCCCGTCGGACCGATTCCTTTTGGTTATTTAAGTTTATTTTATACAAAAGTTTAGGTCTTTTATTTATCGATTGAGGCACTACGAAGTCTGCCGGGTCAGCTAGTATTAAATAAAAAATTCAAATTCGATCTTTTTTTTAACATCAAAGCGAAATACGTAAGCACATATAAAGCTTGAACTAAAAGAAGCAAATAAACGTAGTGTACAGATTATTTTGGTTTTTAAAACAATAAAAATTGAATAACTTCGAGTTTAACAGTTTAGACGATATCCGATGTACTTCATAAAAATAACTCACGCTACGATTTTTTAGACAAAAGCGTTGGTCGTGTTGCGAACGTAAAAATTAATATCGACCGATGGATTCCGATCACGCGGTCGGGTCATTGACATAACAGCTTCGCGGCTCAAGCGTTTTTGTATCGGCAACCCTGACTCTTAAGCTCAGTACTCAAGAAAGAATATAGAATTAGAAATCACGACTGAAAATAATAAAAAAATATAATTAGAACGATACAAAATACAATTTACAACAATTCGTTATCATCATCATTATCCTGGCCTTCTCCCAGTCACCTGGGGTCGCCGCAACATGTTTTCTCCTTCCATACTCTTCTATCATATACGATTTCTTCGCTCACTCCCCTCTTACCCATATCGTCTTTTACGCAATCCATCCACTTCTTCTTAGGTCTACCTCTTCCTCTATATTTTCAACAATTATTGATTTTAAATACTAATGACAAAATGTGGGTAACTAAGTTGACACGCGAATGTACCACGTCTGTCTATCCCTGGTGCCGAGATCAGAAAGAGGCCGTGAACGAGACAATAGGTTAGTGGTCCCCTCAACTCCCCTCTTCAACTCCGACCAGTCTGAAGTCGCTGCTGTATTACGTCGTATGTGTTAGGCCACGCCCACTGCCAAGGTCTTCTTTCCTTAGAATAGATAATTCCGAAGGCATATCAACGCCGTAGTCAGACAAGGGCTGACCTTTTAAGACCTTTGCAGGCATATGACCCACCTGATTCTGATTATCGTTGCTTTTATGCGTCAAAAATGTCAAAGCCACAGCCAAATCGCTGTCTACCTCAGAGTAACCTCCTCAAGCATCGTCCGAAGGACATGTTATAGCACTCGAGATACACCGAGAATGGGAGCTCATTCCAAAACCGGATGGTACGTGGCAGGGTAGCTGTCACCAAGCCCCACCCCTGCTGGCTGAGCCTTTGCTCGCCCATCTGTCCTGGTGAAAATGGAGAGGCTTCTAGGCCACAAGTAAGACCCCATTAATGAAATTAATAATTAAAAAAGAAGGCACGTGGCAGAAAAGATCTCTAGAAACGCACTGTCGATGAACGAGGCTGTTCCAGATAGTATGAATGAATTCTGTTCCGGTGAAGGAGGTGCTATGGTAAGATGTCTCATGTGACATGTAACAACATGACTTCGAAATGTTAAGAAGCTGTGTCTGGGGAATGTTTGTGATGATCCTTTCGTCCTACTTCCATTAGACTCCATATAGTAGAGGACCGTTTGGATTGTCGAAAGTCCTTTGGATTGGATACTCATCGTTTGGAACTTTTGAATTATGGTTCTGTCTGTGTTTTGTACTATGTCATTCATGTGATGTACTGAGGAGTTATTTAAGTTGTTCCTATCATCCAGAGTTCATCGCTGCTTTCATCCACAGTGCGTTTCTAGAGATCTTTTCTATCACGTGCCATTTGGCTTTGGCAAGGACTCCCTTCCTCGGTGTTTTTTGAGTGACATGTCCTTTTATAAATTAAGTTCGAGAAGAGCAGGCATTAGCACTACAATCGAAGTAAAACCAACTTGCATTGAATTTTAAATGGATAACAATATACCTATATAATATATACGTTCAAACGCAGATGTGCAATCAGACTTATTCTGAGTTAATCAGATCGTATGAGTAATCGATTTATTAATATAGTTTTATTTACAAAAAAATGTTCTACACATCCAACATGGCGTCGCAGCTACGGCAGTTAATTGATTGCTGAATAAACTGTATTGAATCTTGTATATCATTTTTTATTACCAACTATAATTACTAATATCTATCTGATTTATTATTATTGATCTATTTATCAAACGAATTCAAAGGCCTTAAACATCAAAACGTAAATTCTAAAGCTCACCAACCTACTAAAATCCACGATTCAATGGTATTTTCTTTTTTTTTATTGCTTAGATGGCTGGACGATCTCACAGCCCACCTGGTGTAAAGTGGTTACTGGAGCCCATAGACATCTACAACGCGCCACCCACCTTGAGATATAAGTTCTAAGGACTCAAGTATAGTTACAACGGCTGCTTCACCCTTCAAACCGAAACGCATTACTGCTTCACGGCAGAAATAGGCAGGGTTGTGGTACCTACCCGCGCGGACATACAAGAGGTTCTACCACCAGTAAGTAAGTTTTCGAACTACCCTCTCATTTTTGTCATTAATTGGCTCGACTTTTCGTAACAAAAGCTTGCGCTATATCGTCGCTCTGATTCGAACAGATCTTTGTAACGCCGCCATCGCTAAAACGAAAATCGATTTGCAAAAAAAAAACGCGGACCCAAAAATTTAACTATCAATTAACAACGAAACATCTTCTACATGCACAATAAAATTTTGAATCCCATTTGATACACTTACATCATTACATCATCAAGGTAGGTTTTTTTTTTTCTTCAAACTAACGAAAACAAGCATCACACAATCGACCGATCGTGATATCGAACAAAAAACCTAAAATAATAATGCACTCTGTTATGTAACGCTTAGCAAAAACTTTTATTTATTTATTTTTATTATTCTTTATTGAACACACAGTTAATACAATATGTGCGAAAAGTTATAAAATGGCGAGCTTAACTCAACAATTGAGTTATGTACTAGCTAACCGTTCTTAAAGAGGGTGAGCTTTACATAAGTGGGTAGAAGTGTACAATCTAATCCATTTACTTATTGATACAATAAACAAAAATAATAATAGTAATAATAATTTAAAAAAACTTAAGAAAACTTTCGGCTTAATTATGCAAAGGTTTGGTTGGGTCGGTTTGTCGATGTGTTTGATCGTCAACTATTTTTTTTATTGCCCTTGTAGGCAGACGAACATACGGCCCACCTGATGGCAAATGGTTACCGTCGCCCATGGACTTCAGCAATGCCAGGGGCAGAGCCAAGTCGCTACCTACCGCTTAATACTCTCCACAAGCCTCTTTTAAAGAAGGACATGTCATAACGCTCGGGAAACACCGTGGAGGGGACCTCTGGAAATGCACTGTCGATGAACGCAGCGGTTCCAGTTGATATGGATGAACTCTGCTCCGATGGCGGGATGTCCGATGATAAAAAGGAGGTGAGGGGATCATCTCAAACAATTCCTCAGAGCACTCTCCATGGAACTTACAGTGTATGCCACAGCATTAAAATAAAAGTCCTTAATTCGAATCTAAATAATGTTATCATTAATATTTTCATCTACTGCTAGTCGTTATGTGATATAGGAGTCTGCTTGAACAGATAGAATCTTTGGATCTTACGTTTCTATGCGGGTTACTTTGAAACGCCAATTGTGACTGTCCAACGTGGAACCCCCACGCTTTTCCACCCGGACTTCTATATCTGTTGAGACAGAACTTGCATTGGAGCTTACACCAGACTACCGGTCTGATGATAGACTTTTTTTATCAGGTATTGGATGAATATGAATCAAGTTCAATTACAATAATAATACCAATTGCTAAAAATCTGGAAGTCAAAGTTTCAATTGCATTGTAAAACAATTATCTGGCCCTTCAAGCTGTAAGCTAGACTGCATTGCGGCAGAAATAAGCAGGATTGTCGTACACAAATGAGCTAACACTACGCTACACTGCAACACAGCAGTTGGGCGGTCGTAAGATTCACAATCTTAACTTTAAATTACTCAACTTGTAATAATTTAACTATAAGTAAACAATGAATTATGTCTTACCTAAATAGCAGTGTAGTTTGCATTGTTGAGATTTAATCTCCCGCTGCCAACACTGACTTGTATGGTCGCATTCTTAGTGATTCATTCGTTTGATAATCTCGAGAAATATTTAATTGTTTTGTAACTATGTTGAATAAGATAAAGTTGTTTCACTATACCGGTGGAAGGGATTAGGATATTAATTGTTTTCTTCGAGCCCTATTTCTGCCTATATCTATCGCCAAGTTTTAGCTCATAGAACGAGACACTAGTTCTTATGAATAACAGGGAATAAGATAAAGTTGTTTCACTATACCTGTGGAAGGGATTAGGATATTAATTGTTTTCCTAGAGCCCTATTTCTGCTTAAGTTAAGTTTTAGTTTGAAAAATAAGACGGCAATTCTTATGAATATCAAACTTTATTTGAATTAGATTCACTTGTTCCCGACCGAGATAGTTTATGAACGAATACGATAAATGTGAATCTGTGTATTAATGAATTTGTCTTAGATTGTTACTTGATATTTTACGTACTTTAGTTTCTAAACGACAATAACCAAACTTAGTGATTTCGACATATAAAAGTATGCATAACATGTAGAGATACTACAATGAGGATGATTCATAACATTCTGAAGGACTATTTGGGGAGTCAACACAAAAATATATTCTGGGATGAATTATCTTTCCTTCTTCAGGCACTGGTTACCGTCCTCGTCTTACTTGTGGTAGGACCTCTTGTGAGTCCGCACAGGTAGGTACCACCGCCCTGCCTATTTCTTCCGTAAAGCAGTAATGCGTTTCGGCTTGAAGGGCGGGGCAGCCGTTGTATCTATACTTGAGACCTTCGAACGTATATCTCAAGGTGGGTAGCGCATTTACGTTGTAGATGTCTATGGGCTCCAGTAACCACTTAACACCAGGTGGGCTGTGAGCTCGTCCACCCAAATAAGCAATAAAAAAGACTCGTCGATTACGAGATTATAAGAGTTTGACGAGCAAACTGACCAATAAACACAACCCACTGAGTTTCTCTCCGGATTTTCTCAGTGGGTCGCGATTCCGATCCGGCAGTAGATTCAACGAAGCACTGCTCTAGCTAGGGCTAGTGCTAGTGAATTTTCTCAGGTTGAGCCTCGTGAGCTCACCTACCCATCCGGGCATAGCTGAAATAGCTCCTTAAGCAACCAGCGAACTGTTTGATGTTTCCAATTTCAGCCAATTAGAAGCATCCACTCAAAGAGGCGGTCTAATTGAAATTGTATTAAGTAATGAGATCCACACCTTATGGTTTTAATGGAGTGTTCACTTCGTGACGTCTTTGGACTCCGTTGCCATTTAACACATCTCAATGCTTACAGCGTCGATGTGTATGTACGGTTTGCGAATAAATTAGGAGACAGCACAGGTTTTTATTTTTTTTATTGCTTAGATGGGTGGACGAGGTCACAGCCCACCTGGTGTTTTACTGGAGTCCATAGACATCTACAACGCAAATGCGCCACCCACCTTGAGATATAAGTTCTAAGGTCTCAAGTATAGTTACAACGGTTGCCCCGCCCTTCAAACCGAAACGCATTACTGCTTCACGGCAGAAATAGGCAGGGTGGTGGTACCTACCCGCGCGGACTCACAAGAGGTCCTACCACCAGTAAAAGTAGTAGGGTAGTTCCATCCCATCCACTAGTCCACCCATCTTAGACAACTAAGCAGTTTGATAGAAAATCTGACGCAGCATAAGCAGTTTGATAGAAAATCTGACGCACCATTAAAGATGTTTACAAAAAACACAAGCCAAAAATCAACACGAATAAAGATGGAATTCTGGGTTAAAGAAAAACAAAGTTATAATTTTCTTTGTAACAAAACTATCTCAAATAACAGAACGGGATTAGTTGGCTGGGTGCCGAGTAGTGTGAACACGAATACTCATTGCCTTATTTGCTTCAGAAAGTCGTAAATATTAGTAATCGTATGATTACCATAAATAATGGTTCGTTTGCCAACAAATATACATATGTATATGTATCATTCGGCATTTAACGGCCGTCTGGTGTAGTGGAAAGTGACATGGTCACTACACAAGGGGGTCGCGGGTTCGAATCCCGCCAAGGGAAGATATATGTATGATAAATATAAATGTCTATTCCAGGGTTATGGATGTACATTAAATATATGTATGTGTATAATAAAAATCTTACATTTATTTCCGTTATCTGGTACCTGTAACACAAGTTCTTTACGAACTTATCACGGGACCAGTTAACGTGGTGTGATTGTTAGTAAAATATTTATTTATTTATATTTATTCACATTGATCGGATCGTTGGATAACTTAAGGTTCGAATAAGTTTGTAATTAGGAGTGTAATTCATTTGTTCTTTTGTGGTTTGTGTGCGATGCGACTCTAAACCAACCACTGGTGGTAGGACCTCTTGGGAGTCCGCACGGGTAGGTACCACCACCCCGTCTATTTCCGCCGTGAAGCAGTAATGCGTTTCGGTTCGAAGGGTGGGGCAGCCGTTGTAACTATATTGAGACCTTAGAACTTATATCTCGAGGTGTGTGGCACATTTACCTTGTAGATGTCTATGGGCTCCAGTAACCACTTAACACCAGATGGGATATGAGCTCGTCCACACATCTAAGCAATAAAAAAAAAAAAGATGCAGCCAATTTTTGAATACCCACAACATAAATAAATCCCTTAGGACAGTGCATTTCCTCCCCTACGACTACCCTGCATTTAATAACAGGTATTTACTAATAAAGTTGCCATTTTACATTACTGGACATTTTAAGGATAATTTATACATGGCAATAAATTGTAAATTCAAATGAGTAAATTTTATTTAAAAAAAGTGTGTGTGTCCGCTCCGACGCACGACTGGAGTTTACTGGATATAAATATAAATTTGTGTCAGTTGAATACAGTAAAATATGGAAGTTACGTATTCTAGTGAGAATGATCCGGGAGTTGCGGAACACGTGGATGCGGTAATTAAGTAAGTCTATATAATTCACTTTTACAATTTTAATATATAAGTTGTCCATTCACTGATAGAAGGAATTGTTTATATTTAATAAGCTTTATTAATAAATGATTTGTAGCGGGTTATATTCGGGTATCAACCCACTAACAGTTGATACGTTCAGGAATCGAACCCGAACGGCGTCCGGCCACAAGCAAAACGATGTCGGTAAATTAAACGAAACAATACGAGAAATAGTTCTATATTACGACAACACGATACACTACAGATTATTAACAAATTAACGAGACACAAAACAAACGACTAACAAATATATGAAAATACAATAATGAGAGAAACGCGCGATCAGTACGAGGCTTTGTGGCGGACTGCCGGCGCAGCAGCCCGGCGTCACCTGCGATAACGCGGCCGCGCGTTGGCTCCTGATTGGCGCGCGCACGCATCACGCAATCAGGAGCCAATCAGGCGCATAACGCATTTCGTGTGACATGCTAGTACGATTTTGGTCCCCATAATTTTCATACCCCGGGCCTATATATGTAAATCGATTCTAAAGGAGTAAACTCCAAAAAATATGCAATTCTATTTTCAAATTCAGTCATTAGTTTATTGATTAGCGTTCTGTTTTCACTACATTCGTATTATTTTTTTTCTCAATATGGACGCGATAAAAATAAGAGAACGTTTTTGGCATAAGTTTACGTGTGGAAAATTTCATACTCCACCGTCCGCGCAATTTTCGTTAAAAGGGATACAAAGTTTTTGCTTCACATATTAATATATAGATAGGCCAGGTAAAAAAAAGACTGAGTGAGAGAAAGAGTATTTTTATTGATAGAAATAAATAAAAAAATAGAAATAAATGACAACGATGCGAAATGGAATTTTCGTAGGTAAAGACCTAAAATACTTTCTTAAATTATTCTTGTCTATATCTTGGTTGGGTGAATGATCGCTTATAGCGATAAGACCGCCCATTGTGCTTTTGTATTCCGTGCTTAATGTTTGAATTTTTAAAAAGATTTTGGATGTACAATGAAGCATCATACTCAATTAATCAATCAATAATTATTAGGTACTCATTTCAATACCGTAAGTTAAATTACCTGTGTGAGACAGAAGAATACAAACGTGGAGTTTATTCATCGAATTTAAATTGCAGTTAATTCTTCTCACGGGAATATCTGGGTCAATGAATATTCCGCAAATTCAAACCAACAATTTTCACTCCTATCACGCACTGCGCTATGTCACACCGGTAAGGTTAGATTATGAAACTTAACCGGTACTAGGTAATTACTTTTTACTCTTCTTCTATTAAAATTCTTATAAGTAGTCGGATATTATATGAAATTCACTATTTTTAATTATAAATCTGAATAAGGACTCAAACACCTACTCTATTTTGCTACATTGATTATAAAACATGTAGTAGGGAATATAGGTACACCGAATCTCTATTTGAGTTGTATTCATAAGTGAGAGATTTGGTCCTGTAAGATTAGAGATTCGCTCTAATACTTCTAATAATAAGTGAATCGTAAAAACTTTTGACTAGTGTGACTAGTAACGAGAATCAACAAATTGTGAGAGAGGCTATCTTATATAAGCTCATGTATACTAATGCTTGGTACTTGATATGCAATATCACGAGCTTCAAATAGACTACTAACATTTAAAACATTCATTATTTTCCTTATATTCAGATGTTTCTTTTTAAAATTCAAAACATTTCCATGATCAAAGGCAAATCGTTTTTTTTTTTCCCTACCTAGCTGATAGCTTAGAGAGGCTATTCCAGCGTAACCGTAACTAGTAGGTGAGCTCACGGGGCTCAAACCTGACGACGATAATAACACGAACCCTAGCAAGAGTCGTGCTTCGCAGAATCTACCACCGGATCAGAAACGCGACCCACTGAGAAGATCCGGTGAGAAACTCAGTGGGCTGTGTCTGAGGGTTGGCAAATTGTATAACCAGTACATGAATACGAAATATTCAAAGTTGAGAAATTGTTGGTAGCTAAGGCGGTTTACGCTGCACACAGTGTAAATAGAACCCTTAAAACCCTGTTATTTAAAGACTTCCTGGCATATTCTCTTTATTTAATGGATTCTGGATTACAATGCTGTTGTAAGTGCCATGATCACGGGTAGAGAAGAAGAATGAAATGTGGATAGGATGCTAGGAGCCGGCAAATCTGTCCACTACCTTTCTAGTCCATTTTTAAATGTTACTAGAGTCTGGTCATCGAATTCCAGTGGTACCCAAATAGTTCATGATCCATAATATTCAAATTGATACTGTTTACAATGTAGGTAACCTCTAAAGTATGAAAAATCTAATGAAATACAATATTTGTTGCGCAGAACCGAAGTTGAGGCTCCTTCACTTATTATATACTAAACCGGCAAGAAATGCCTAAATTACCCAAATCCCTAACGCCTAAATGCCTATTAGTTTTCGTTTAAGTTTGGGTAGTATTATGTTAACATTTTGGCTTTTATGTCCATATCTACAACTTGTGTTAACTATTGTTAATGTACTATTATTTGTCACAAACCATGGTACGTTTGGTATGGTTCTTAAGATGCCATTCTGGTTTGTGACAAACACTGAGATCCATGAAGCTACGAACATGAGAACTGTTAAGGAAGAGATAAGGTTGACAGGGACTAAGTACAGAACTCGGCTGGAAAACCACCCAAATACCCTAGCTGATGCGTTGACAAAAGTCAGTTACATCAAACGACTGAAACGTCATGATATACAGGGAGTTGGTGACAGATGGTGATCAATGAGGAGTCTCATAGTCAATGACTGATCGCAGATAGGCACATAAAAAGTACTATTATTGTTGATTGAAGAAATTAATCCACATACTCAAGACGAATTTAACCTTACCAACGTAGGCAGCTAAAAGTTGCATGATTTATTATTTGAGACAAGCTAACCTTTCGATTTCAACTTATGATTTTCGTATTACTTATACAGAGTGACGGTTCGTGCATAGGAAACGAAGTTGGTGAATAAATCGCAGCGGACAGTTCAAGGATCGATCGCAGTGTCATTCCAGTATGTCGACATCAGAGGACAACTGACTTTTAGTGTATATGGCCCTTCTTACAAGCTTCCGGCGATTTTTGTATATGGACCAGACTCCTTAAAATATTGCTATTACATATACTGATGTTTTGAAACGATTGGTGATAGATACGCTTTCGAAGTTGGACAGTGAAATCTGATGAGTGTTACTATAAAATGTGAATCCCATACGATATTTATCCAATAAAACTTGAAAAAAAAAAGTGTGGCACTCGGGAGCTGCCGCGGTAAAGCTATTGCATAGCATTTTTTATCAACTTATGCAATTATAATTAGACAATGATAATTTAATATTAAAACAATAATAATAAAACAAGACCACGCTATATTAAACATTAATAAAAGCAAAACCTTAACTGTCCCCTTCACATTCATAAGCTAGACCGCGCGAGAGAGAGATGGGCAGACCTTTCATGATGCGCATGCAGTGTGACGGCACGCCACGCGCTTATTCACAAACACTACACAAGCGCAACGTGTGAATGTGTTGATCGCGAGCTACATGGTAGGTGGAGTGAGGGGTGTAAGGTTTTTTTCGTTACGGAATTTCATGATTCGGTCGCCGCGCTCAAGGCCCTCTATAAAAGCTATGCAATACCTTAAAAAACAAAACAAATAGTGTAATAATTAAAGTAAATAGAATATTTGCAATATTTGAGATTCTTTTATGTGGTATTTAGCTACCAAACTACAGTTTACATTACAACAGTGAAATCAAATGGCTATTACTATAAAATGTGAATCTCATACGATTTAACAGATCTCCAAGAACTCTTGTTGAAGAAAGCAAATAGCGTGATGAAAATTAGAGCCCTTATATCTGAGATAACATTTCGTGTTTTTTGGTTACCAAACTTTTGTAAGCTCTAAATCATTTAAGCCCGTTACTGAGGAGAGCCTTGGGGGACAGCTATGTCCAATAGTAGAGGAATAAGCACTGAAAAAAAACAATTCGGCTTCCTTTTGATCTTTGACCAAGTTAATCGAAAATCATTTACGTGACAAGATCAATATCTCTGCCCACTTTAATAAGATCAAATCAAGACAAATCTTAATAGTATCGAATTAACAGCTACCATTTAAGTCGCGCGATTGTTTCGACTAAAAAGGTCAATGGCTAATCTGCGCTGCCTTGCAAATCGCCACAAGTAATTACGTTATCTATATATTAATACGTGAAGCAAAAACTTTGTATCCCTTTTTACGAAAATTGCGCTATGAAATTTTCCACACTTATAGAGAATATAGAGAAGAAGTGCACAATGCTAATATTATTTTTAAATAATGCATAAAAGATACATTAAATCAATAAATAAAACATTACACACACTACATACCATGTATTTGACGCACACACGCATGCATACCATTTATTGTCAAGCTTTTGTTCTTGAAGTCTGTTGTCAAATTGAGAATAGAATATGGTTTGTTTTTGTTTATATTTTTTATAGTGTAGCCTTGGGGAAATTTGTGATTATAGAAGTATAAAATACAATCATAATAGTGTACAATCTTACATTTCCAATTAATTATAGTCGAATTTCGACTACTGCGGGACCTCTAGTTTTTAATCAATTCTCTTGTCGCTTGCACCGAACCAAACTAATCAAGTTACGCCAGCTTGTGACTAAGCTAAATTCCTTGCTCATTGGAATAAGCACTATTATTTAGATCGTACTGATAGCATCTACTGTTACTGTTACAAGATAACTCGTTACGTAGTCGTTGGACGCCGGCGGCTTTCGACAAGTTGATCGAAAAAAGCTCGCACATTGTTTTTCAGTTCTACGTTACTGTATGAGCTTTCGTAAAAGTTTTTTTTATTGCACTGATGCGTGGACCACCTCACGGCCCACTTGATGTTAAGTGGTTACCGGAGTAAATAGACATTTACAACGCAAATGCTGCCACCCACCTTGAGCTATGAGTTCTAAGGTCCCAGTAAGGTCAGTTTTATTGGCGGGAATACGACCTACCTGGTGGTGAGTGATTGTCGTCGCTTATAGACCTCAAGAAATACTGTGGAGGGAAGTTAACCCATAGACGGGTGGTTTTTTACCACTTAAAAAAGATTTACATAACACAACGAATGCAGTTCTTAAGCGATGCTTGATTTTTTTAGGGCATTATAATCCGCACATACGGTGCGATAACATCACTTATGCAAATTATGAAATTTTTCAGGAGAAACGTTGGAAAATTTAATATCTTACTAGAGGTCCCGCAGTAGTCGAAATTCGACTATAACTAATTGGAATTGTAAGTTTGTACACTATTATGATTGTATTTTATACTTCTATAATCACAAATTTCGCTAAGACTACACTATAAAAATATTAACAAAGCCAAACAATATTCAATCTCAATTTGACAACAGACGTCAAGAACAAAAGTTTGAAAATAAATAGTATGCATGTGTGTGTGCGTCAAATACATGGTATGTAGTGTGTGTAATGTTTTCTTTACTGATTTAATGTATCTTTTATGTATTATTTAAAAAAAAAATTAGCATAGTGCACTTCTTCTCTATATTCTCTATAAGTGTAGAAAATTTCATACTCCTCCGTCCGCAATTTCGTAAAAAGGGATACAAAGTTTTTGCTTCACGTATTAATATATTGATTGTATAATTTTTATATAGCTCTGCTAGACTATAGAAATAAAATGATAATATTTAAACTACAACTTTAAACTTCATCAGTAAAAGCAAACATCTCTCTCGTCTCACTAATAGCTATTAAAAAATGTATTTTCTCATACTCATTCTGTAGTCGTCGTGGCCTAAGGGATAAGACGTCCGGTGCATTCGTGTTGAGTGATGTACCGGGGTTCGAAACCCAAGCGGGTACTAATTTTTGTAATGAAGTACGTACTCAACAAATGTTCACGATTGATTTCCACGCTGAAGGAATAACATCGTGTAATAAAAATCAAACCCGCAAAATTATAATTTGCGTAATTACTGATGGTAGGACCTGTTGTGAGTCCGCGCGGGTAGGTACCACCAACCTATTTCTGCCATGAAGCAGTAATGCGTTTCGGTTTGAAGGGTGTGGGAAGCCGTTGTAACTATACCTGAGACCTTAGAACTTATATCTCAAGGTGGGTGGCGCATTTACGTCGTAGATGTCTATGGGCTCCAGTCACCACTTAACACCAGGTGGGCTGTGAGCTCGTCCACCCATCTAAGCCATAAAAAAAACTCTGTTGAATGTTAACAAAAATTTCATAAGTGACTTTACAGCACCGTATGTGCGATATGTTATTATCCTACCCCGATAGACAAAAGCGCGTAGATGCAATAAACAATAACAGATAAAGTATCCAAAACGAACATTTTAGGAGCATCGTAAATTACACACGACAAATTTGCAATACAAATTCATGAAAAGCATTCTAGTCGTCTGACTTTGTTGGAATTTGAATATAAATGTAATAGCAGGCAACACTTGACACATGATTACAGATTCCGAATATTAGAATCTATATATTAATACGTGAAGCAAAAACTTTGTATCCCTTTTTACGAAAATTGCGCGGACGGAGGAGTATGAAATTTCTCACACTTATAGAGAATATAGAGAAGAAGTGCACAATGCTAATATTTTTTTTAAATAATGCATAAAAGATACATTAAATCAATAAAGAAAACATTACGCACACTATATACCATGTATTTGACGCACACACGCATGCATACTATTTATTGTCAAACTTTTGTTATTGACGTCTGTTGTCAAATTGAGAATACATTAAATATTGTTTGTCTTTGTTAATATTTTTATAGTGTAGTCTTGGCGAAATTTGAGATTATAGAAAATTATACAATCATAATAGTGTACAAACTTACAATTCCAATTAATTATAGTCGAATTTCGACTACTGCGGGACCTCTAGTTATTTTAAATGTTTAAAAAACAGATGATTGTATTCTCGTAAGAAAGTCACAGTACTTCTCATCTAGACACGATCAAAGAAAAATGTCAGAGTTTTATAAAAAATATAAAGATAATAATTTAATAATGGTGTAACAGTGTCCAAACTATCTGAAATATAATTATAATGAAGCAGTGTGTTTTTAAATAAGCCCCTTATCACCTACAGAACCCAATCCCTTCAAATGTAACCGTCCAACAGAGTTTGTTTGGATATTTTCAACTTAATAACGATTCCAATCATGTTTCCTCGTCCAAAAACTTGTACGGATAAGATGTGAGTTATCCTCGAAGAATTCGGTACACGGTACTATAAAAAAATCGATGACAAAGCCTTAACTTTTCCTTTTAGCCAAATTTTGTCTGGTGTATCCGTAAAGTTTGCAATCATTTTTTGCATTTACTGGTGGTAGGACCTCTTGTGAGTACGCGTGAGTAGGTACCACCACCCTGCCTATTTCTGCCGTGAAGCAGTAATACGTTTCGGCTTGAAGGGTAGGGCAGCCGTTGTAACTATACTTGAGACCTTAGAACTTGTATCTCAAGGTGGATGGTGCATTTACGTTGTGGATGTCTATGGGCTCCAGTAACCACTTAACACCAGGTGGGCTGTGAGCTCGTCCACCCATCCAAGCAATAAAATAAAAAAAACAATCTGCTGGTATGTGGTTACGGAAACCCATAGACACTAGTTGCATGCTGTCATCCACTTTGAAACATGAGGTTAAAGCCTCAATGAGCGCTGTCTCAACCTTTGCCCTAGGTAGGAAAGTGACAGTGTGGACTCACAATACACTTTAACGCGACTGGATATCAAATCATATAGCAAACCTGACTTTTGAAGCTACGTCAAGAAAGCTGGTATCCACTTAAATTTGAATAAAACTGAACATTAATTCCGTATTCATACGCAACGCACAAAAAAAACCACACACCGCATCTCATTACAATGAGTCACGGAGACATTCGTATTAGGCACTTTTAAACCTTTATTTTTAGTTATTTTTAACTGTACTTTATTTTATTTGGTTTTTTTAATCACTTAAATTATCTTCGCGTTTTGCGTCTTATTCTTCAGAATTACTATTCACAATTACTAAGCTACTCTTTTTTATTGCTTAAATGGGTGGACGAGCTCACAGCCCACCTGGTGTTAGGTGGTCACTGGAGTCCATAGACATCTACAACGTAAATGTTCTAGTTCTAATGTCTCAGTATGGTTACAACGGCTACCCCACCCTTCAAACCAAAATGCATTGCTGCTTCACGGTAGAAAAAAGACCGCTGAGCTATTGAATGCGTATTAGCGACTCCTTGCCCACCCTTCAGGCTTTCAGCGGAACTAAATTCCAAATGTGATCTGCTAATGCTTAACGTACGCCTGAAACGGAGTTCCCATGATGATAAAAACAAATAGAATGCCATTAAAACCAAGCACACACATTTACGAATTTATCTCGTTCCTCGTAATAAATTTTTCACTTAGAAACAACAGTCGAGCAATTTGTTCATACATTCCGTTGCGCATGCGCTAACTATGTAATATGCGAAATATTTACATGACAGGCTTTTAGTTGAGTCGTATAAAGCATATACAGGGTGGTTTTTTTTTATTTATTGCTTAGGTAGGTGGAGGTGCTCACAGCCCAACTGGTGTTAAGTGGTTACTGGAGCCCATAGACATCTACAACGTAAACGCCACCCACCTTGAGATATAAGTTCTAAGGTCTCAGTATAGTTACAACGGCTGCCCCACCACCAGTAAATGCATGTTTGCAATCTATTTTTTGTTTTGTTTTGTTATAAGAATTCCATTTTACATGTATTTCTCTTTTATGATCGTAAGACAGCATTACCAACTTGAGGTTAAAGTCTCAATTATGATAAGTAGGAGGCTATCTTTACAATAGTTTTCTTTCAACTACCCTCTCCTAACGAAGGTCCAATCATTAAAGCTACTTAAATCACTGGTAGCGTTTTTCTGTCACAATAATATCCCTTCTCTCTACCCTCGACCAATATATTTTATTTCTCACCACCCTGTATACGAGCCTACGCATGGAGAACGTTACAATGCTCACGTTCCAGTAACGTGAAACATTAAATACATCCTTTCCAAGGAATCCTGCAGGATATACGATCTCTGACTGTGAGAATTACAATTACAACTTCTTCATTGGGCTCATTATTTAACTTCTATGATTTAACGGGCAAATAAGGAAAAGGCCCTACTTGTGTAGTGACGGAGTCAGTGGAAGACCAAGTTTCATTGAACACGTGATTTACAGCCAAGAACTATTTTTTTTATTGCTTTAATGGGTGGACGAGCTCACAGCCCACCTGGTGTTAAATGGTTACTGGAGCCCATAGATATCTACCAGGTAAAAGCGCCACCCACCTGAGATATACGTTTTAAGGTCTCAAGTATAGTTACAACGGCTGCCCCACCCTTCAAACCGCAACGCATTACTACTTCATGGCAGAAATAGGCGGGGTCTTGGTACCTACAAGCGCGGACTCATAAGAGATCCTACCACCAGTAATTAGGCAAATTAATTTTGCTGGTTTGATTTTTATTACACGATGTTATTCCTTCGTCGTGGAAGTCAATCGTGATAATTTGTTGAATACGTATTTTATTAGAAAAAATGTTACCCGCCTGCGGGAATCGAACACCGGTACATCGCTCAATACGAATGCACCGGACGTCTTATCCTTTAGACCACGACGACTTCAAATTCACATTATTTTAGTCGATGAGTTTTTAATTTAATCCGAACAAAGAGACAAAGGACGCAGGATATTCTGTATATCTTCTGTTCATTCTCAAATTACTCTTGAAACTATTTTTAACACAATGCAGAATTTTAACACGTTATTTCTTTAGCTGTAAGACGGCTACACAAGATAAAGAAACCTCAACTGATGGTAGGATGTCTTTTGAGTCCGCACGGGTAGGTACCACCACTCTGCCTATTCCTGCCGTGAAGCAGTAAATTGGGGCAGCCGTTGTACTGTTAAAGCTGACCTTAGAAATCATTTCTCAAGGTGGGTGGCGGCAATTACTTTGTAGATGTCTATGGGCTCCAGTAACCACTTCACACCAGGAAGATCGTGACGAATATATAAAAATGAATTGCTGTTCGTTAGTCCCGCTAAAACTCGAGAACGGCTGGACCGATTTGACCAATTTTGGTCTTGAATTATTTGGTCCAGGGAAGGTTTAAAAGGTAAATACATATGAAAATGATCATAATTAAATAAAAATAACAATTCTATTTTTCCTTTGATGTTTCCCCCGTCGGACGGATTCCTTTTGTTTGTTTTAAGTTTATTTTATACAAAAGCTTAGGTCTTTTATTTATCGATTTAGGCACTACGAAGTCTGCCGGGTCAGCTAGTGAGCAATAAAAAATAAAAAAATTAACTACCATAATATAGTGCGTTGAACTGAGTGAAATTCTATCACCTGTTTGATATTCCACAAGTGTACTTATGCACAATACTTGGTATATTTAATATGCAAAGGGTACGTCTAGTTTTGCGCACGCGATTGTAATATTCAAACGGCGAGTGAAATGTTTCCGAACGAAATCAAATAGAAAGGGCTTTGTGTTTATACGGCCCACTGGTTTTACTGGCGGTAGGACCTCTTGTGAGTCCGCACGGGTAGGTACCACCACCCAACCTATTTTTGCCGTGAAGCATAGTAATGCGTTTCAGTTTGAAGGGTGGGGCAGCCGTTGTAACTATACTTGAGACCTTAGAACTTATATCTCAAGGTGGGTGGCGCATTTACGTCGTAGATGTCTATGGGCTCCAGTAACCACTTAACACCAGGTGAGCTGTGAGCTCGTCCACACATCTAGGCAATAAAAATAAAAAAAATACTCAGTGAAAAAAGGTCCCTCTGAATCCAATAAATTTACGTAATTAACATCTTTACTTTCTGGTGCTAAAGCATTTTGGGGTCGCAGGGGAAGGTGTTGCTGAGGTTCTACCTATTTCTGTCACAAAGTAGTTATTTTTTATTTATTGGTTAGATGGGTGGACAAACTCACGGTTGACCTAATTTTAATTAGTTACTGGAACCCATAAACATCTACAACCCAAATGCCGCCACCTATCTTGAGACATCAGCTCTAAGGACTCACATTTTTTATAGTATAGTATAGTACATCGGTTTCCCCTCCCTTCAAACCGAAACGCATTACTACTTCACGGCAGAATTAGGCAGCGTGGTAGTACCTGCCCCTGCGGACTCACAAGATGTCCTACGACTAATAAAATTAGTGGCAATATTAAACTTTATAGCATGACAAATGGAAAAGAGGATGCTGCTATAAATTCACCTGATTCAGCAGAATTCCACTTATATCCAGTATTTATAGAAAACTTTTAAACTAAAGAAGAAACATTATGAAATTTCATTTAAAACATCACGATGATATTTCTCGCAAACATTTCCGAGAAGCTCTCTTGAAACAAAGTCTAACACGAAAGCTAACAGCGTTCATCTCGCTCCGTAAAAACAAACAAAGCTTTTAAACATTGTAAACGGGCGCTTTGAGTTAAAAACTTTACACCTTCAAATGAATTTCTCGTCATAAGTCACGGAGCGTTGAACCCTTAGTAAACTTTCAAAGGGTGATGCAATCAAACAACTTAATTTGTTAGAAAACTGCTCACAAATACAAAAGATGTCAGATAGGATCGTCCTTCAATCTGGAAATATCGACAAATAATGAATAAAACATCAAATTTTATTTTATGATTTAGCCACGTTTTTACAACCTCAATAATTGTTATTTATTTCTCAAACGACCAATCCAAACTGTCATCACAGATGCCATTAGACGCCAATAGTTTGATTAGCAAAGGATTTCTTCGAGAATATTTATTATCTATATAGGTATATTAATACGTGAAGCAAAAACTTTGTATCCCTTTTTACGAAAATTGCGCGGGCGGAGGAGTATGAAATTTTCCACACTTATAGAGAATATAGAGAAGAAGTGCACAATGCTAATATTTTCTTAAAATAATGCATAAAAGATACATTAAATCAATAAAGAAAACATTACACACACTACATACCATGTATTTAACGCACACACGCATGCATACTATTTATTGTCAAACTTTTGTTCTTGACGTCTGTTGTCAAATTGAGAATAGATTAAATATTGTTTGTCTTTGTTAATATTTTTTATAGTGTAGTCTTGGCGAAATTTGTGATTATAGAAGTATAAAATACAATCATAATAGTGTACAAACTTANACACGCATGCATACTATTTATTGTCAAACTTTTGTTCTTGACGTCTGTTGTCAAATTGAGAATAGATTAAATATTGTTTGTCTTTGTTAATATTTTTTATAGTGTAGTCTTGGCGAAATTTGTGATTATAGAAGTATAAAATACAATCATAATAGTGTACAAACTTACAATTCCAATTAATTATAGTCGAATTTCGACTACTGCGGGATCTCTAGTAGGCTTTAATACTGAAACTATTTAACAGTTACTGCACAGAAGGAAATACTTTATACTTATATTGTTAGCTTTGAAAGTAAGCCACTTTAACAATCTTAGTTGATTTGTTTTAGACCGAATTAAGGTAAGATTTGTTCACCATTTCAGTTTCTTCGTCACTAAAGGTTGACCTCAAATTATTTTATGAGCAGGTTTTTTTTTTTATCCTACCTATGCTGATAGCCTTGAGAGGCTATTTCAGCTTACCCTGGCTTGTGTAGGTGAGCTCACGGGGCTCAAACCGGAGAATTGCTAACACTGACCCTAGCAAGAGCAGTGCTTCGCAGAATCTACCACCGGGTCGGAAACGCGACCCACTGAGAATGAGCAGGTTGTAACGGTTGTGTAATTCTGGTGGTAGGACGTCTTGTGAGCCCGCCCGGGTAGGTACCACCGCCCTGCCCATTTCTGCCGTGAAGCAGCAATTTGGCAGGGGGTTTTGGGGGGGTGCTAACGTTTGCCTACGTTTGCCGCTAGGGGCGCTGTTCCAACTGCATACAAATTCGAGTTAACTTTTACGCTATCGAGAACGTTAAAAAACTCGCACTGAGCACACCAGGAGCATTCTCGCTGTCCCACTTCGCATTTGACAGTTATGAACTTCGATCTTACATCCGATACTTTGGTTCTTGTTCTCTCTCTCTCTCTGG
Organism: Bombyx mandarina; assembly: GCF_003987935.1. Next base: position 390,307 of record NW_021011514.1, read on the forward strand.
TGTAGAATATAGAATACTCTCCCTCTCTCTTTCCTCAACTTTTTCACCGCACACGCTTCTGTCCATCACGCGTTGCTCTATAAGTAGAGGTGCTTCTAAATAAGTTCCACAAAGCAACAATGTGCCACAAAAAGCTAAGGCTCACGTACAATGCGACGGATGAACCTGTAGATTTACAGTCGTTGTCTCTATGCGTTTCCGAGCGGTTGTCCAGGGTTGAGAGCGACGCATTTTACCGAAGCCGGTTTTTATGTGTGTGTGTTTTTTTAAATACCGTCTTTTCGCATTAAAAATGTACAATTTCCGAAAATATTCGAAATTGAGTTAATACGCGGAATCATTCGGTATCATCAGTATTTTTCTCCTAAATACTGTCAAAAGAGCGTAGTTTAGTTTTTTTTTTTTAGTTTACTTATGTTTTGGCTATTATTAACAAAATTAATACATAATTTTATCTTACTTTAAAAGACAGATAATGTAACTGGTAAAAAATTTAAAAATAATTGTTGCAAAGATGATTAATATTAAAAAGATCACATGTCATATCAAACCTTTAAAACACTCTCCTGTAAAATTAGTAAGTTTTTTAGATTATACAGTTTTAATGCGAGAAAACGATATGTCCGCTAGTAAAAAGATACGCCATAAGTAATACATTTATGGATTGATTCAATAGACACCTTTCGTAATAAAAAAATTAATTGAGAATGAAAACCTTAACGGTTTCATTTCGCGTTTGTTATTGCTACTTTAATAAATCTAGTGTTGTACTTGCAAGCATGTGGTTTGGTCATGTGATGCGTAGAGAGAAGATGCATGTGGCTAGGAGATGTATGGAAATGGTAGTGCAAGGTAGAGGGGGAAGAGGTCGACCGAAGAAGAGATGGATGGAGTGTGTGAATGACGATATGAGAGAGAGATGAGTGAGTGTTGAGATGACGGCTGATAGAAAAGAATGGAAGAGAAGAATTAGCTGTGCCGACCCCACCTAGTGGGATAACGTGGAGAAAAAGAAGAGAGTTGAGCATGCAAGCGAGAGCGCGGAATAAGCGGTGGCCCAAACATTAATTTATAAAAAAAAATGTAATTTTCACCTAACACCTTCTTTGTACAAAATAATGTATACAAAATAATGATAATTCCATGATAGTAATTTAATTCAATTCTTATCAATATAATAACAATTTTATAAGTATGCAATTTTTCATCAATGTTTCTTTATAACGTTATCACGTAAAACTATCGTCCCTAAGCCGGATTTACAGACAACCAATATTTTTTTAAGGGATCCATAAGGACGTCTCTAGAGCGCTAGACTAAAGAGGTATATCAGTAATCGCGAATCAGGGCTTCAACCCTACGGAACATGGTGGGTGACGGTATTTACGCCGACTGTAATTAAATAGCTGTGTAATACCAAGCAGATCGTAAGTTCGTCTGGGAAGTTTACAAAAAATAGCTGAGCCGGCAGACTTCGTAGTGCCTCAATCGATAAATAAAATACCTAAACTTTTGCATAAAATAAACTTAAAACAAACAAAAGGAATCCGTCCGACGGGGGACACATCAAACGGAAAACAAAATTGTTATTTTGACTTAATTCCGAACATTTTCATATTTATCTATCTACCTTTTAAAACTTCTCTGGACTTCCACAAATAATTCAAGACCAAAATTATCCAAATCGGTCGAGCCGTTCTCGAGTTTTAGCGAGACTAACGAACAGCAATTCATTTTTATATATATATTTATTTTATATATATATATATATATATATTTAAAAAAAGAAAACGGTGACAACCCTACTGCGACTAGATCAAAAAAGGCCATTGATATGTACGACGAATGAACGCCAGGACGTCCGCGCTAGTGTGCGCCAGCCTTAAAAGGAAGGGTGGCGACGTATTCACATACAAATGTTCTGTGTTATTTTTACTTAAGGGTTAACTTCACACTCATTCCATAAGGTGACGAAGGTTTGACGTTTCAATAGACTTCTTTAAACAGCTTTTTTTTGCTTGCAAGTATTTATTGGTTGGCTGAGTTAAAAGCTAAATAAAGAAAAAAATAATTATAATATAGGTAGGCCGCTCTGTGGAACCCGTACGGGTAGGTACCACCACCCTGCCTATTTCTGCCGTGAAGCAGTAATGCGTTTCGGTTTGAAGGGTGGGGCAGCCGTTGTACTTGAGACCTTAGAACTTACATCTCAAGGTGGGTGGCGGCATTTACCTACGTTGTAGATGTCTATGGGCTCCAGTAACCACTTAGCACCAACCAGGTGGGCTGTGAGCTCGTCCACCCATCTAAACAATAAAAAAAGAAAAAAAAATCTTCTGTGTCGTCAGAAGCTTTTGTGATATCATAACTATATAACACAGCGTGTATTTTGTGTGACCAATAAAATGCCATAAAAACGGGTATTCTATAGAAAACAACGCACACTTAGTAATTTTTTTGCAAAAATATATCTCATAAAGCATGATATTTCGTTACGGTAAAGCAACTTCAAAATTACATTTTATAAACTATTTTCGACTTTATTCCTTTTCTACTAGGTTTAATCTTAAAAAAAAACATACCAGAAGTTTTAAGCAAACGGTTCGTGATTTTATTCTTCTAGTACTAAAGCTCATTTTTCCCTGTAACCTCTATCGTAGGGTGGGCATCGAAGCGTTACCGTGTCTTCGTTCATTTTATATTAAAACATATGTGAGCGATCGAAATAATATAAACGGGTCAATAAACTTTTGCAAATTGCATTGCGTTAACACGTAATTTTCCGGGACCTTGAATCCTAAATGACCGTCGATTACGAGCGATGTATGTTATAGAATAAACATGTGCAAATATACATTTAATTCGACGTGCCGTGAAATTTTGAGCTGTGCATGTTTTCTGGCGGTAGGACGTCTTGTGAGTCCATACGGGTAGGTAACTAATTTATGTGTATTATCTATGCGGGTAGGTACCACCACCCTGCCTATTTCTGCCGTGAAGCAGTAATGCGTTTCGGTTTGTAGGGCAGGGCAGCCGTTGTACTATACTGAGACCTTAGAATTCATATCTAAAGGTGGGGGGCGGCATAATGAGTGTTTTAGTAGTGTTCTCTTTATTACATTTTAATTATGAGCTAGGTGCCGCTTTTGACGCGACGCTATTCGCGAAGCAACTGCCCTAGAGTTGTTAGGTCTCCTCAGGAGGTGCTCGGGCAGCCGTTAGACCATCCCACTCCTCCTGGCTGAGCCTTTGCTCGTCCACTTGTCCTCGTGAAACTGGAAAGGCCTCCAAGCCACTAAAATCTATATCTGCCACGTCTATGCTCACGCACTAAGAGATCTCTTCGCTGTGGGCTACTATTAGTGATACCTCGAATAGCCGCTATGTAAAAATGTAGTCCAGCGTGGTCAGACCTGAGCCAAAAAAGATACACTTAAAACCACGCACTTTCATTCTATTTTTAATTTATCATACCAACGATCTCAATATATTTTAACTAATTCTAATCCGCTTTCTCCTCCTTCTTGCGTCGCTTTCCTCATTACTGAGGGTCGTGACTCCCCCGCTGTATCATTTCCTCACGTACGATTTCCCTCCATCTGCTACGATCCTTGGCTTCGTCAAGATCATCATTGAACTTGATGTTCAAAGAAGTTTGGATTTGGTCCAACCATCTCGTGGGGCCTGTCACCGTCAGCTGTTCGAGTTGTGACTCTCCTTTCGATCAATGTGTCCAAAGAATTCCAGTTCCCTACATCTCACCTGAGGGCAAATAGTTACCGTCGCTCAGGAACTTGGGAAATGTCAGGGACTTAGCCAAGATGCTGCCTACTGCTGAGGACTCTACTCAAATAACGTTTGAAGAAGGACATGTTGTAGACTTCGAGAGAGCTCATTCCAGAGCCGCACCATAATACGTAGCAAGAAAGGTCTCTGGAAACGCACTGTAGGTTAACACGGCCCCAAATTGTATGGATTCCTTATTAGGAAGCTTAGTGTGGCGCAGCGAGCTATGGAGAGGGCTATGCTTGGTATTTCTCTACGAGATCGAATCAGAAATGAGGAGATCCGTAGAAGAACCAAAGTTGCTGACATAGCCCGTAGGATTAGCAAGCCGAAGTGGCAGTGTGCAGGTCACATAGCGCGAAGATCGGACGGCCGATGGGGCAGAAAGGTCCTCGAGTGGAGACCACGTACTGGCAAGCGCAGTGTGGGAGGGCCACCTACCAGATGGACCGACGACCTGGTGAAAATTACTGGGTCATGTTGGACGCAGGGGGCAACGGACCGGCCGCACTGGACATCACTTGGAAAGAACTATGTTTTTTTTTTTGGAACAAAGTTCCTTATTGGACGATGCGGTGGGGTACCCTAACCGGGAAAAAACGTCCGTAACGTAAGATTTTTATTAGTAATGCACACAGTGTACGACTTAACTTTGTAATAACGTACAAATTAGTAATGCACACAGTGTGTGACTTAACTTTGTAATAACGTACAAAAAATAACATATTTTTTATTGCTTAGATGGGTGGACGAGATCACAGCCCATCTGGTGTTAAGCGGTTACTGGAGCCCATAGACATCTACGACGTAAATGCGCCACCCGCCTTGAAAAATAAGTTCTAAGGTCTCAAGCATAGTTATAACAGTGGACAGTAGACAGGCTGAGATNACACAGTGTGTGACTTAACTTTGTAATAACGTACAAAAAATAACATATTTTTTATTGCTTAGATGGGTGGACGAGATCACAGCCCATCTGGTGTTAAGCGGTTACTGGAGCCCATAGACATCTACGACGTAAATGCGCCACCCGCCTTGAAAAATAAGTTCTAAGGTCTCAAGCATAGTTATAACAGTGGACAGTAGACAGGCTGAGATCATGATAATGATGAAATAGTATGGTATAATTCAATATAGAAAATTTTATGTCGAAGTTTACGTTTTAAGGTGTTTTAAAACAATCACAATTAAATACAAAACATTTACCGATCCTCTTCGTTTTGTTTACAGATACATTCCGCAGAGCAGTACGCAGAGGTATGCTAATTCATTAATTGTTTAGGTGAGTAATTAAACATTGTAAAAGCATTTGCGAGCCGTGATTCAAAGAAAATATGAATATTTATTTTAAAATGAATATTAATAATTTTGTTTTTTTTTTGTGCCCTAACAATTTTACTATTACTAGTGGTCCCGCAGTAGTCGAAATTCGACTATAATTCATTGGAATTGTAAGTTTGTACACTATTATGATTGTATTTTATACTTCTATAATCATAAATTTCGCCAAGACTACACTATAAAAAATATTAACAAAGACAAACAATATTTAATCTATTCTCAATTTGACAACAGACGTCAAGAACAAAAAAAGATTTGTGTGCGTCAAATACATGGTGGTATGTAGTGTGTGTAATGTTTTCTTTATTGATTTAATGTATCTTTTATGCATTATTTTCAAAAAATATTAGAATTGTGCACTTCTTCTCTATATTCTCTATAAGTGTGGAAAATGTCATACTCCTCCGTCCGCGCAATTTTCGTAAAAAAGGATACAAAGTTTTTGCTTCACGTATTAATATATAGATTACGAATATCATAAAAGTAATCTATCTTCAATATACTATAACCAAAAAAAATGCTATCTTTATTCTATTTATAACTAGCTGTACCCGTCCGTTTCGCTGGGCATTTAAAATTAACATTATTATTTCTCACCCCCACAAAGATTCTCATAATTACCGCCCCCGCAATTGGTGTAGGGAGTCCAACGCTCATATAAATATTAGCCTATCCATTAATTGCATGTATTTTCTTCATGGATACCAAGTTTCAATTCAATCGGATGCATGGTTCAGTAGTTATAACGGAACATCCGTAATAACCATACTAAAAACCATATATTAGTATAGATAGATTAGATACACGAGCTTATAGTGGACTTGATGGTAAGTTTACCGAAGTCTAAAGAAGAAATCATTACCGCCTTTGAATACGAGATGGAAGCCTTAATGATGTTAAAATACTGCTGTATTGCCTTTTACACGAAGAATTTAATGCAGTAATATGTAAAAATAGTGAGCCACTCCGACTTATATCTCGCCAGCCCTCTCAAGCTACCACTTAGCGCCAAGTGGGCCGTGAACTCATCTGCTCAACTCGATTGGATATTTTTTTCCTAACAACGATTTTATTTCACCGAAATCTTTACAACTTAATATCAAACGACCGATTGATACTGATAATAACAAAACATAATTTTGTCCGATACCATCGGGACAGATAATCGAATAATTTTGACAGTTTTGACAGCTGCCAAAGTCGTACAAACTGAAAAGATTGATTTTATAATTAAATTATCTTGTTGTTAAAAGTGTTTGCAAAACAGGACCTTGATTTGCGTCCCGATTGACTTTAAAGGCGAACGAGCAAACGGACCATTTGATCGTTAGTGGTCAATTTAGAGATAGACATCAATAATTTTTCCTCCTACCTTTGCTGATTGCCTTAAAGGCTATTTCAGCTTCATCCTAACGTGTAGGTGAGCTCACGGAGCTCAACACTGGCCCTGCGCAGAATCTACCACCGGATCGGAAACGCGACCCACTGAGAAGATCCGGCGAGAAACTCAGTAGGCTGTGCCTATGGGCTAATTTACTCGCCGAGCCCTTCGTCGACGGGCTCGACGGTGACCGATGCTTGTGGTACCTAAAAGCACCATTAATGGATCGGAAGGATCCGTAATGACGTGCTTTGGGCGACGTCGACTGCTTACCATTCGGTCCGCAGGATCGGGTTTGTAATTTCCAGTACCGCCTCCAGTGTTCATATCGTACCGCCCTTTCAAAGTGGTGCAATGATGCCGACTGTAGATACTTACTGACTGAGTCAAGCTCCAGGTCATCATGGACATCCACGTTCCTTAGGAACCATGGTGCTTCGACGGCTATCCTGCAAAAACGGGATTGAATGACTAGAAGGGGTTTCAAGTTGGTGCGGGCCGCGTGAGCGAACACTTGCATAGGTCATGACGGAGCGTATGCAAGTTTTATAGAGTGTCACCTTATTTCGAAGGGACAATTTACTTCGCTTATTCTATGATTACAATTCAGCGAAATGAACTGCAAGAATGTTCTGGAATGATGACCACCAACCGCGATCATCAGCCGCGATGGATACGACTAAGACTAAGAAAGAAAGATTTTTATCACACGACGTTATTCTTTATCAGTCGTGGCAATTCGCAGTGCATTATCCTAGTCAATGGCGGGGGTCATAAAAAGTTTGACATGACATTAACCTGTTCCACCAGCTGCCTTCGATCCGTAGCGTTCTGGTTGCGTTATAAATATAACTAGTTTTTGCTCACGACTTTGCACGCTCGCCCCTAGCTAAAAAAAATCTATAATGATACCAATAAATTACGAACTCTTGCGCCACTTATAATGTATGTACATAAAGTTGCGTGTTGTAAGTCCGCATGAATATTTACCGCGTTTCTGCGGCGCAGCAGTAATGCGTTGAAGTATGATCGGCGACAGGAGTACAATTGAAACTTTGAAGCCTTTTGTTATGGCTTTTGAGGACAGATGAGTACACTGCCGAGTTGAATGTAAATTATTATGCAGTTTTTTTTTAATTCTAATTTTTAAAATAAAAATTACGTAGATTATCGATAAGTATACAGCGTCTAATTCGTTTCCAAATGATTCTTGTCTACCTGATTATTGTCTGGAAGAGATCGCTCTTAGCTCTTAAAGGTGGGTGACGCATGTACGTTGTAGATGTCTATGGACTCCAGTAACCACTTAACAGCCAGGTGGGCTGTGAGGTCCTACAATCATACAACAAGCAATATAAAAAAAACTACCAATTGCATTTTGTAATCTTTGTAATTTTAATACTTCGCATTGCTTATTCATTTTGTTTACAATAAAAAATACTCTCCCTCTCTCCTTCTCTCCCTCTCTCCCTCTCTCCCTCTCTCCCTCTCTCCCTCTCTCCCTCTCTCCCTCTCTCCCTCTCTAGGTTTACGTAGGTAGGTAATACGTTTTTTACGCTAGGGCGTTTTATGAACTCGCACGGATAGGTATCACTGCCTATTTATGCCGTGAGGCAGTAATGCGTTTCGGCTTGAAGAGTGAGACAGCCGTTGTACTGTGAAAACTGGGACTTGGAACTCATGTCCCAAGACGAGCATAGCAATGAAATATGTACTTAACAAATGTTGACGATTGACTTCCACGGTGAAGGAATAACATCGTGTAATTAAAATGAAACCCGCAAAATTATAATTTTCGTAATTACTGGTGGTAGGACCTCTTGTGAGTCCACGCGGGTGGGTACCACCACCCTGCCTATTTCTGCCGTGAAGCAGTAATGCGTTTCGGTTTGAAGGGTGGGGCAGCCGTCGTTACTATACTTGAGACCTTAGAACTTGTATCTCAAGGTGGGTGGCGCATTTACGTTGTGGATGTCTATGGGCTCCAGTAACCACTTAACACCAGGTGGGCTGTGAGTTCGTCCAACCACCTAAGCAATAAAAAATAAAAAAAGATGTCTATGGGCTCCAGTAACCACTTAACTCCAGGTGGGCTGTGAGCTCGTCCAACCACCTAAGCAATAAAAATAAAACTAAAAATTACGTTGTTGATATTTTTGGCTCCGGTAACCATTTAACACCAAGTGGGCTGTGAGCTCGTCCATCCGCTCATCAGCATGCAAAAGCAAGCCTAATGTTTCCAACTAGCCGCTTAGTTTCAAACAGGCGCTGAATTTACGAGCAGAAACACGTATGTCAACTTAGCTGTAAGAAACAATTATTGAAGCAGCCATCTAGGCGATCTAGCCACAATTTTCACATTAACTTAAGAATAATAAAGGCTTGTAGCTGCATAGAGTGCATTTTAAAATTATTCGCGTGTAAGTTAATTATAGGATCGTTATATGCATTATAGAAATTTTTTTAATATTTTTACTTCGTGCACGTGTGGTTAGTTCTGCGTGCGAAACTGTTTGTAGAGTAATTTTCTTAACCGGTTCTTCGAGATCCGGACTTCGGTGTTAGGGTACACGCTTATCCGGTCGCATAGTCGGGTAATCTGACGACTCGGCGGTGTAGAGGCTAGAGGTCTTATCTGACCGGGACCAAAGTGGGAAAGGAAGGTATCATATTTTTTTTATTGCTTAGATGGGTGGACGAGCTCACAGCCCACCTGCTGTTAAATGGTTACTGGAGCCCATGGACATCTACAACGTAAATGCGCCACCCACCTTGAGATGTAAGTTCTAAGATCTCAGTATAGTTACAACGGCTGCCTCACCCTTCAAACCGAAACGCATTACTGCTTCACGGCAGAAATAGGCAGGGCGGTGGTACCTACCCGCGCGGACTCACAAGAGGTCCTACCACCAGTAAACCACCATACCTGCTTCTCTAAACGTTCCACCACCCTTATGTGATACCCGCACTAGTACTACAAGAAATACTTTGGACCAAAGGAAAATCAACGTAATTTTCATACATTTAGAGTCGTAAACAAATATCACATAGGCGCATCATCAGAGAGTAGTCTTACAAATATCAGTAGGTCACACGCGGCCTTAGCTTGAGAAATACTTACTAATTACTAGCATTTAGCATTGTCCTTGCGCTGTCCTATTGCTTGAAAGTGGAATGTGGCTATACGAATACAGTACAGTATAGTATTGTAAAAATTAGTAGGTACCATTTTAACAACTACTAAATAATACGTAAATTCGCCGAAATAAACTAGAGGTTATTACTGGTGGTAGGACCTCTTGTGAGTCCGCACGGGTAGGTACCACCACCCTGCCTATTTCTGCCGTGAAGCAGTATGCGTTTCGGTTTGAAGGGTGGGGCAGCCGTTGTAACTATACTGAGACCTTAGACTTTATATCTCAAGGTGGTTGGCGCATTTACGTTGTAGATGTCTATGGGCTCCAGTTAGCACTTAACATCAGGTGGGCTGTGAGCTCGTCCACTCAACTAGACAATAAAAAAAATTAAAACTCATCATAAAAAAAGACTGGCTCAAGACCTCAAAATAACTGGGCAACGTTGACCGAACAACGGTGCTTTTTGACCCTTTGACCCCCGCATACGACGCGTAGTCTAGAATTCAGACCCGGTCTGGCCGTCTGCTGTATTCAGGTCAGAACCTCAAGGCTGACAGCTGTGACGGAGCGCTGGAATCTGTGTAGGCGCAACTGTGTTGTTAGCGACGTGTCGCCTAATGTCTAGTGATGGGACGCACAGTTTTATCGATAATATTTGTTGAATGAGAGGTTTTTGTGTTCAAACTGTAATTTGACTGTTATGTAATTTCCCAAAATAAGGATCAATGGTTTTCGTTGAAGAAGGCCTTCACTCGAGGAGAGGTGAGGCAAAAAAGTATATCCTATATTTATACGTATTATGACTTTTTTAAATGTAACTAGTGCTATTATTGCTTGCAACATAATATAAAGGCATTTATATTTATATTTAATTGTATATTTTATGTAATGTTTTGAGAGGTTTTAGCGTTTCTTGTATGTCATTTGGTATTGTATAACTGATATGTATAAAGTTGTAATGAACTGTGTCTTTCGGACCCGGGAAAGCTACAAATATTTAATCACCCACCGAATCAGTTATCAAACTTAATAGAATCATTCCTTAAGCCAATCTGAACGCTTTAGAGTCTATAGAAAACATACACACACACACACGCACATCGACCTTTATATCGCACCTTTAGAATTGAAATGGCTTAACCCAAAATTCTTGTTTTTTGGTAAACGCCAAAACTGAGAATTATAATTTTTCATTTTAATACTTTAAGCCTTAAAGCGCATATCTTAAAGTACACTGTAAGGTCTGCGCTTGATTTAAAAGAGACGGCAAGTGTTATTTGTTATTTTCTAACTAAATTTAAATTTTATTTTTAATTTTAAAAATTAACTTTTATAAGCTCATAGAGTACATGTTTATAAGTAATCTATATATATAAAAATGAATTGCTGTTCATTAGTCTCGCTAAAACTCGAGAACGACTGGACCGATTTGGCTAATTTTGGTCTTGAATTATTTGTGGAAGTCCAGGGAAGGTTTAAAAGGTAGATAAATATGAAAATGCTTGGAATTAAATAAAAGTAACAATTTTGTTTTTCCTTTGACGTGTCCCCCATCGAACGGATTGCTTTTGTTTGTTTTAAGTTTATTTTATACAAAAGCTTAGGTCTTTTATTTATCGATTGAGGCACTACGAAGTCTGCCGGGTCAGCTAGTTTAAAGTATAAAATTAATTTTCTTAAAATTTCTAGTTAAGCCACTTCAATTCTAAAGGTGTAATATATGTATGTATATGTATCTAGATATAACCCAATATCAAAGTTTAACAGTCCATCAAAATAGAATATCTGTAATACAAAACTGATGTGCAGTAATTGGCTACATTTATATTACACGAGCTTGCGTTGGCACTTTCGAAAGCTTAAAACATATCGTCTTTTCTCATTAAAAGTGTACAATATCCTAAAATATTCGAAATTTAATTAATATGCGGAATCACTTGTTATCACCAGTATTTTTCTCATAAATACTGTCAAAAGAGCGTAGTTTTTTTTTTTAGTTTACCTATGTTTTGACTACTATTAACAAAATCAATACATAATTTTATCTTACTTTAAAAAACAGATAATGTAATTGCTAAAAAATAAAAAATAAATATTGCAAAGATGATTGATATTAAAAATATGACACGTTAAACCTTTAAAACACTCTCCTGTAAAATTAGTAAGTTTTGAGATTATACAGTTTTAATGCGAGAAGACGATATGTTTATTGTAATAACAACGAATAGCAGGATCTGTTGTATTCCTTATAGCTTCCGCTGATATTCCACGTAAGATGGCGCTGATGGTGTTGCATGTAATGAATCTTAATTTATTAGCGGCATTCACAGTGAAGTGAGTCATTTCTTAAGTCTTTCTATCATGATATGGATTGTAAGCGGTGTTGTCAAGAACACGGACGACCTTCGGTTGATTATCAAAGACATCTCAATCAAATCTCGTCTCGCAAATTGGTACTGTAAAATATTGTTAAACCATTAACAATAAATTCGAGCTTGAGTTCGTGTTCGTTAGTATTTCTTTTTTAATATTATATGTATTACGTAACATTACGTAATTTTCTAGTTTTTATTTTTGTTAGGTAATTTGAATTCGACAAAAAAACAAACTTGTAAATATCTTGTGTATGCTACGTGCATTATTCGATTTGATACGAACGAAAGATATTATGATATATAATATTTATTCAATCGGAAAAAATCATTTTTTGTTTGTATGTAAAAATTTTTTTTGCCAATTTAAGGTACTTTAAAGATTGAAGTAAACGGATTGACTAACATAAGTAATTATTATCAGCTTACTGGGACTAAGACATGGATCCCATCACCTTAAAATACAGTCAATAAGGTGTCTCAATAAGTAAACCCGGAATGTGTGTTCAAGTATGCTACATTATTGAGAGAAATTGTCATCAATTGAAGAAGGAGAAATTGTTTTACTGGTGGTAGGAGCTCTTGAGAGTCCGCACGGGTAAGTACCACGACCCTGCCTATTTCTGCCATGAAGCAGTAATGCGTTTCGGTTAGAAAGGGTGGGGCAGCCGTTGTAACTATACTTGAGACCTTAGAACTGATATCTCAAGGTGGGTGGCACATTTACGTTGTAAATGTATATGGGCTCCAGTAACCACTTAACACCAGGTGGGCTGTGAGCTCGTCCACCCATCTAAGCAATAAAAAAAAAACAACAGCCGAAAGACAGGTCCTGGATCCTGTGTACGGCAAATACCTTAATAATTTTTAACACAAAACAATATTTATCGATATAACATTTTTCCTAATCATACACGCTTTGAGTTCATCTCACAAATAAATCAAAAGTTAAGAAATGGATAATCAAAAAATTAATATAACTTATCGATACGATAAAGCGCATCACTAGCCGTGGTTATTAAAGTGCCTACGTAAACATGCATAAGGCATAAAGTTAGATCGAAACGCATGTTAGAGTGATTTATTTAAAAGTTATTTTTTTATTGTCAACCTAAGCTTGCGGATAAGCTTTGTTTTTATTTTTTTTTTATTGCTCAGATGGATGGACGAGCTCACAGCCCACCTGGTGTTAAGTGGTTACTGGAGCCCATAGACATCTACGACGTAAATGCGCCACCCACCTTGAGATATAAGTTCTAAGGTCTCAAGTATAGTTACAACGGCTGCCCCACCCTTCAAACCGAAACGCATTACTGCTTCACGGCAGAAATAGGCAGGGTGGTGGTACCTACCCGTGCGGATACTTGAAAGTCCTCCCTTGCTTTTGGATTATCCTGCGCCACTCCTGCCTATCCTCGGCTGCGTGGATAGCAACGTGGACTGAAGCGTTGAGAGTGGAGCGTATCTGGTCCGACCAGCAAATTGAACTTCTGCCTCTGGGATTTCTTCGGCATACCTTGCCTGTTACTAGCACTTCGAAGGCATCGTGGCCTGAACCAAAAGATGCCTGAGTTACTCCTAACGATGCTACTGTGGCGGTAATCAAACTCCGCAAACAAGTACTAATTTTAGTAAGAAAACATTTTTTTTATTGCTTAGATGGGTGCACGAGCTCGCGGCCCACTTGGTGTTGAGTGGTTACCGGAGCCCATGGACATCTAAAACGTAAATGCCGCCACCTGTCTCGAGATATAAGTTTTAAGGTCTCACTTGTACCATTACAACGACTGCCCCGCCCTTCAAACCGAAACGCATAGGTAATTAAGACATGTCGACACGAATGATTTCTACGATGTGGGAATAATATCGTGCAATCTATATATTAATACGTGAAGCAAAAACTTTGTATCCCTTTTTACGAAAATTGCGCGGACGGAGAAGTATGACATTTTCCACACTTATAGAGAATATAGAGAAGAATTGCACAATGCTAATATTTTTTTTTTAAATAATGCATCAAAGATACATTAAATCAATAAAGAAAACATTACGCACACTACGTACCATGTATTTGATGCACACACGCATGCATACTATTTATTGTCAAACTTTTGTTCTTGACGTCTGTTGTCAAATTGAGAATAGATTAAATATTGTTTGTCTTTGTTAATGTTTTTTTTTTGTGTTTATAGTGTAGTTTTTTATAGTGTCTTGGCTAAATTTGTGATTATAGAAGTATAAAATACAATCATAATAGTGTACAAACTTACAATTCCAATTAATTATAGTCGAATTTCGACTACTGCGGTACCTCTAGTATAAATCAAATTCGCAAAAATACAAACCATTTGCTTGACAGCTACGTTTGCGACATAGACCTCAAGTCTTAAGGCACGAACCTGGTGTTAAGTGGTTCATGACCTCTGGTACCAAAAACGGTATATAGTAAGAATGTAGGTAAGCTGATCTGTCTGCTCCTAACATCCTACTCGCCGTCTTCATTCCACCTATCACCAAGGCGTTTGGATCACGCCAAAATACCAGGAAATAATGAAAGAACCGGTCAAGGAAGCCCATAGACGCAACTCTCACCGGATCTTATCAGTGGATCGCGATTTCGATCCGGTAGTAGATTCAGCAGAGCACTGCTCTTGCTAGGATTAGTGTTAGCAATGTCTCTCAGTTTGAGCCCGTGTGCTCACCTACTTGTCTGGACGTAGCTGAAATAGCCCCCCTTAGGCCACCAGCGATCAGGTAGGAAGAAAATAGTAACCAGTTTTATGTCATCGACAGCTGCGAAATTTTAAAATAATTAGTAATTAACGGCCGTCTGGTGTAGTGGTAAGTGACATGGTCACTACACAAGGGGGTCGCGGGTTCGAATCCCGCAAGGGATGATATTTGTATGATAAATATAAATGTCTTTTCCAGGGTTATGGTTGTATATTAAATATATGTATGTGTATAATAAAAATCTTACATTTATTTCCGTTATCTGGTACCTGTAACACAAGTTCTTTACGAACTTATCACGGGACCAGTTAGCGTGGCGTGATTGTTAGTAAATATTTATATTTATATTTATATACTTATAACTCGATTCCAAATAACACTATATTCTGATAAAATATCGTCGTGTATTTAAACTCCTTCTATTTATAGTCCAGTATTGGACCAGAATTTTGTGAAGTCATCGTGGCCTTAAAGGATAAGACGTTCGGTGCATTCGTATCTTGCGATGCATCGGAGTTCGAATCCCTGTGGGTGACGCATTTACGTTGTAGATGTCTATGAGCTTCGGTAACCACTTAACATCAGGTGGACCGTGAACTCGTCAACCCACCTAAGCAATAAAAAAAGCATCTTCCTGTTTGTTCCGCACAAGTCAACACGCGTTCTGATTTGAACAAGGCGAAATACAATTGAAGCTACGACCTTTTGCTTCAAGATATAAGGTATATTGTCGTATACAAGCATAGGCAAAAAATATACTAATATTCAGAAATTACGATTCAAGAATTTACCAAGACTCTGACTCTTTTCCAAGCTCCAGTGTCCAACGTAAAATTCTCACCACCTTAAAAAGCGTTGGCACCACAAAACATAAGAACGACTATATGGTGTAACAAAAAAAGGGTAATCGATTTTCAAATCAATCAATCATAACATAAGGCTCATTTCGAACAATCTATTTATAAATAAACTTCTTTTTTTAAGTCAAAGGCGATCGTGTTGCAGCGCTCCACGTCATACTGTAAGCGGACAGTGAAAAATAAAAGTAAAAAAATTAATAATGGTATTACCTTACTCGGGGTGAGTACGGTCGAGCGCAAAAGTGTTACTGTGTTAGTATTTAATGTTCTCTATGTAGGATTTACTCTGATTTTCTGCACGTTGGGGATACAGGCGTGATATGTACCATTTACCACCTGCTTAATACGGGTCAGTGATCATCAAGCCATATCAGGTTAGAGTAAATTTCTTTGTTAACGCCTTTAATACTAGTACGAGTAATAGTACCTAATATGCATATATGTGCATATATTCTTGTTTATTTTATGTGTATTTAGGATAACTCATAACAAAGGAGTTCTTAAGGAAGAATACTTACGAATTCTTTTTTTTTATTGCTTAGATGGGTGGACGAGCTCACAGCCCACCTGATGTTAAGTGGTTACTGGAGCCCATAGACATCTAGAACGTAAATGCGCCACCCACCTTGAGATATAAGTTCTAAGGTCTCATTATAGTTACAACGGCTGCCCCACCCTTCAAACCGAAACGCATTACTGCTTCACGGTTTCTAAATCTCATCTGCTAAATAACTTTAAGAAAGTTATTAAATCCAACAAAGAATTACTATGATCAGTAAGCTGACATCATCCATTTTGTTAAATTACGAATAACACTACTTTGTTAATATTCCTGGTGAAGTAGTAGTAGTAGTAGTAGTAGTAGTAGTAGTAGTAGTAGTAGTAGTAGTAGTAGTAGTAGTACTAGTAAGCAGACGAGCACATGGCCCACCTGATGGTGAGTGGTTACATAGAGTTCAGCAATGCCAGGGGCAGAGCCAAGCCGCTGCCTACCGCTTAATACTCTCCACAAGCCTCGTTTGAGGAAGGACATGTCATAGCGCTCGGGAAAAACCGTGGAGGGGAGCTCATTCCATAGCCGGATGCTACATAGTTTTTACAGCGCCTCTTGGTTTGCCGCTAGGGGCGCTGTTCCAACTCCATATAAATTTAAAAAAAACAAAATGTGTGCAATTGACACGTGGTAGAAGTGAAACCTTCCAAAATTAAAATACAATTATCCTAAACGTCTTAAGTATATGTAAAATTTTGTCATTAGTAAATAATTGTAAGGTAGCGCCCTCTGTGAATTGATATTTTAATTTCACGTATAATCCTAAATTAAAATTCACTACAAGAGCTTTCATACACACGTTAGTATTAAAAANTAGAAGTGAAACCTTCCAAAATTAAAATACAATTATCCTAAACGTCTTAAGTATATGTAAAATTTTGTCATTAGTAAATAATTGTAAGGTAGCGCCCTCTGTGAATTGATATTTTAATTTCACGTATAATCCTAAATTAAAATTCACTACAAGAGCTTTCATACACACGTTAGTATTAAAAAATCTCACAGATGGCGCTGTATTAAATAGTATGTATATTTCTGTCTCGTTCTTTGTATTTGTGTCTCTTACCTGTCGTTTTTTTCGTTGCATCCGGTTTTAAATCACAACGATTCTAAAGAAGTTTTCACTTCAAAACTCGCACTAAGAACACAGCGCGCGACTGTACATCGCCTGATTAGAATTTAAGTACCATCCTCTGTGCGTTCGCTCGTTTGTAATTGATTTAACCTTGAAATATTAAAATGTAATTACGCAATATATTACAGAGTGCACTGTTTTATCAGCATGAGAATGTTGTGATTAATGAGTGACATTACCTGGTTATTAACTGGTGGTTGGACCTCTTGTGAGTCCGCGCGGATAGGTAACACCACCCTGCCTATTTCTGCCGTGAAGCAGTAATGCGCTTCGGTTTGAAGAGTGGGGCAGCCGTTGTAACTACACTGAGACCTTAGAACTGATATCTCAAGGTGGGTAGCGTATTTACGTCGTAGATGTCTATGGGCTCCAGTAACCACTTAACACCAGGTAGGCTGTGAGCTCGTCCACCCATCTAAGCAATAAATAAAAAAATTACCATTTGTCTGAAAACAGTAAGAAGCTATAAGGAAATATGTTTTTTTTTGTGAATGAGAAATCACTGGTGGCCCAGAGGCCTTTCCAAATTTCACCAGGATAGGTGGGCGAGCAAAAGCTCAGCCAGCAAGGGTAGAATTTGCTAGCAGCTGCCCGAGCGCTTCCAAAGGAGACCTAACAACTCAAGAGCAACTGCTTCGCGAATGAATCTACCACGGGAGACAAGAAAATATGTAGTTCTACGCACATTGAGTTATACGACTATTGTCACCTACTGAGTTTCTCGCCGGATCTTCTCAGTGGGTCGCGATTCCGATCCGGCAGTAGATTCAGCGAAGCACTGCCCTTGCTAGGGCTAGTGTTAGCAATACTCTCGGGTTAAGCCTGTGAGCTCACCTATCCGACCGTGTAAACTCGGAATGGACCCTTAGTCTACCAACGATTAGGTAGAGGAAAAAAGTGACTATTCTTTTGTTCAATTGGTATAAAAATTAAACGAACATGATTTGTGGAACTAAAAGTGGTGGGACGTTGAGATATTTTGAGGCAGCCGTGATATTAAATACGTTGAGGTTTCGACCTCATGTCTCAAGAAGCAATTTCTCAACACTAAGTAAGAGGACACCGGAAAGCATTCAATGTTTTGTTTTTAATTAAATCTACTACAGTATTATCTTAATTTATCAAAACAGCATAAGCACTCGATATATTTTATGTTAAGTGAATTTAAGTAAATAAGTTTAGTTTGAATATGTTCGAGACAAACTTTACCACGGAATCTTTGAACTATTGAAAAAGTTAAATAACGTATCGATCTTATATTCGTAATGAATAATCGATTCTAGGAACGATGGAAAATCGATTTGCTGTTTCGTATCGGGTACCTTGGCTCCCGCAGATCCTGTATGGAACTCGCGGTCCAGATGTATCTTAAAGATTATATTTCGAGACTATCTGTGCCCGCCACTTCGTCCCGCCTGGGATTTATTTCGGGCTAGTAGTACTTACCAGTACCAGTACCAGTTTAAACACATAAATTTTATTTATTTATCATACATTGCGTGTTATAGTCAAAGTACTCGTAGTAGTGCTTGGAAAAAGGGTTCGATGTAAAATATATTAAAAAAACATATATAGGATTTATGTTTCGTCATTGAAAAGAACGGGAGAGGAACTAGGTGCTGTCTCTCTTATTTATTATCGCGCGAAGCAATCTACCGCTTCTATATGAAAGTCCGAACAACAACGAAGCTTTTAAGTGCTTTTCAGCCACGAGCGCGTTGATGTCTTTTGTATCAACAGACTTGTATGTCAAAATTCCACCAAAAACTTTCGACACAGCAAATTCTCGACCGCTCTACTTACCGGGGAAACTGTGAAGAGCCGTACACACAATTCAATTTTCCTCTAAATTTTACCTAACTATGACGAAATGTATCGCGCAATGACAATGGACAAAGAAATGACAGAACTCATTCAATTCATAGAAATATCATTGAACCTACGACCTTAGAGAGACGATAAGCGCTTACTCAAATAATACGTGTAAATCGACAACTTTAGACTTGACGCTTGGCAGTTACGAAATGCAAGTATTTTTTTTTATTAATATTGTTTCATCAATTTCGTCAGTATCCGCGAGTTGTGGGGTAGATAAAAAAAGATGTGGTGTCGTGGGACACCAGGTAGGAACGAAGTTCCTTCGGCTAATGTAGAATCGACACAATTTGCAAAAAAAGAAATGGTGCTCAATTTTATGTAGGTTTTCTTGGTTTTTCTCTTAAATTTTGCTGATTCGTTTTTATTTAAGTACAGGAAAGTATTTAGGAAATTCAGTATTTTAGGAAATAATAATTTACGTAAAATAAAAAAAATAGTGATTCAAATTATCAATTAAAATAACAAAATATATCTCTTTATTTTTGGTTGACAACATAAAATTACATAGAAATAGAAATAATACTAAATAGAGAGAGAAGGGATTAGAGAACGAAAAGAAAGAAGGAGAAAGAGAAAGGTATTATACACTACTCGCTTGTGTATACGACTGTCGCGCCTGCGCACGTCTCATTTAACGGTTTTATTCCACGGACTTTTTCTTACGGTTTTACTATCACATTTTTTTCAGTTCGGTCGCGCAGCAAAATCCCTATCCCCTCCAAGCCTGCAGTAAGGAACTTCGTTCCAATAAAAATATTGTTACGCGCTGAGGTTTGGGAATTGATCTCGATTCTTTATTTATTTATTTATGCAAGCAAGCAATGGAATGTAAAATATATTTTTATGACTTAATTGCCTGAAGTGCGTTCACGAGAATCAACGGATCATCAACAGTGCTATGTTAGCACTGCTAATGTCATGGTCAGAGGTTTCGTTCTTTGCATACATGACGCGGCCTACCCGGAGCCGTCGGCTTATGCGTACCACATTATTGACAAACACCTGTCAATAGTCTCATAATTTTGACGGCTATTGTTTAAAGTTTCGCAATTCGTATAAAAATGAAAGTGATGTTTGTCAAAAGTACTGCTATTATCGAGTTCTCACTACGATTATTAATTTTAGTGAGTTCTCATTCAAACGTTTACTGGTGGTAGGACCTCTTGTCAGTCCGCGCGGGTAGGTACCACCACCTTGCCTATTTCTACCGTGAAGCAGTAATTCGTTCGGCTTGAAGGGTGTGGCAGCCGTTGTAACTATACTTGAGACCTTAGATCTTATATCTCAAGATGGGTGGCGCATTTACGTCGTAGATGTCTATGGGCTCCAGTAACCACTTAACACCGGGTGGGCTGTGAGCTCGTCCACCCATCTAAGCAATAAAATAAATAAAATAAAAAATAAATAAAATTCATTTAATTCAGACCCTCTTAAGTCCATATGTTGTAAGTAGAATAATACACCCCCACTCCACCTACCATGTAGCTCGCGCTCAACACATTCACACGTTGCGCTTGTGTAGTGTTTGTGAATGTACTTATGTTAGTAAAATTAAAATTAAAATTAGCAATTAAAACATTTAAACATTTAATTCATAAATCTGCGCTGCTTTGAGGCACCTGGTATATGGGTATGTATATGAACCCAGTGTCTCAAAACAGCACATTCGGGTTTATTACCTATAACCATCAGGAAATAAAAAATAAAAAAAAACCCGCGGTTTGAGCCCCTTGAGCTCACTTACACGTTAGGGTGAAACTGAAATAGCCTCTCAAGGCTATCAGCATAGGTAGGGAAAAAAGGTAATAATAATATTGGTACAAAATAAATTGTTTTGGCATCAGTACAATACGGTACTTGAGTGTAGCGTGTATTGCGTATAGAGGTTGGTATCGGCGTTGACCCTTCAACTTACATATCGGTCGGTATCTCATTAACGGGACGTCGGGTTTCGCGCGTGGCCCAAGTGAGAGAAACACAGCGATATGTATTAACTTTGACAAGGTGATAATTGATTTAGAGAACATTTGACTCCATACAGAAGGGGACAGTTAGGGTTGTCAGGTGACAATTAACTTAGAGACCATTTGACTCAATATGGAAGAAAACAGTTAAGGTTGTCAGATGACAATTAAATTAGAGACCATTTGACTCAATATAGAAGGGGGAAGTTAGGATTGTCAGATGAGAATTAAATTAGAGACCATTTGACTCAATATAGAAGGGGGCAGTTAGGGTTGTCAGATGACATTAACCTTAGAGACTATTTGACTCCATACAGAAGGGGGCAGTTAGGGTTGTCAATAGTCCCGTCCTCAGCCATCCCGTTGTTGTATGCCCGAGCGTTTAATGTGTTCTCTATTTATAAATGGTCATTTGTATATGCCCAAGTACAGCGATGATGGGTACCTTCAGCATCTCGCTGGAGGGGATTTAGAGATCCGGTTCGACAAATACTTCTTCTTCTATATCGTTCCCTCACTGCTGAGGATCGCGACCACATGTGACGTTCTTCCACTGTGCTCGATCATGGGTGGCATGAACCGCATGGTACAGACTACCACCAAATGCTTCTCTTACTAGATCTGACCATCTGACTAGTGTCCTGCCTACGGCGCGCTTTCCCTCTATGCGACCCGCAATTATGAGCTTCTCTAATTCATGTCTGGGAGACCGCATGATGTGTCCGAAGAAGCTCATAACACGTTCCCGGCAGATGGAAGAGAGCCTTTTTCGGATATGTTCGACTTTCCGAGGGATGATTATGAAAATAAACTTGGATTAGAAAAACTTGTATATTCAATAAAAAATCAATAATCTAGGATACAGTGTCACTTATGACAAGGGTATCATGACAACGGATTTGCGTATTACAGCGCTCTCTAGTGACGGTTTTAGGAGTTGGAAAAAACAGGGTGAACATTCCGCCCACCATGAACTACAAAAGTTCATAGCCAACAATGAGGCCATCAAATTTTACGTGTACAATTAACATCTCCATGAAACCGTAACATCTTAACCTAATAGTAATCAATAAAGAACTGCTCAACATGAACTAAATATAAACTTACACATTAAAGAAACCATAATAACGATAAAGTTCAGTCAAGGGTTGCTTTTAAACAGTTCGTACTTACTTACAACTAAACAATAACAAAATACTTAATAGCTGATGCATCCAAAGATACATTTAAGTTACATACATTGCATGAAATATCTACAGTTATTCAGGTAAGTAATGTTAAAAAGCGATAGGCAAAATGCAAAGTTTGGAGACTGGTCTTACAATTTTAGATTTCTTACATTTGATAGTACCCTTGTGACATTATCTGGATCAGTGTGCTTCTCTTCTATCAAACCGAATAACCATTTTGAAGGAGGGAGGCCATCTTCCTTAACAAGAACAACGTCACCTAAATGGGGTTCTGGTGTAGTTTTAGTCCACTTATATCTCTGATTTAGAGTCGTGAGGTACTCGGCAGACCACTTACGCCAGAACTGCTGAGTCATTTTTTGTATTATTTATTTGCTCAATATCTTTAGAAAACGCCTGAGTCTGACAAACCTTAATTCCTATCTTTAATGCATGATCTCATTCGGAAGCCATCAAGTAAGAAGGATATCGCTTTGACCTTAATTTATTAATAAATGGAATGCAAAACGCGACCACTCTAACCATTTTTTATAAAAATAAATACTTCGTCCATGTCTGGAGATCTGACCTAGCTACTTCGGAAATAGTTAGGTGATGAGACTTCAACGGCTTGGCTTCTAAATCAGTCGATATGTTTACCGTTGGCGATACATACGTGGATTCTCTTAAAAACGTAGGGCCATGGAACCAGAGTTCACAGTGGATAAATTCTTGTGGAGCCAGCCCCCGGGATGCACAATCGGCTGGATTCTGGCATGACTCCACAAGCGACCATTGGTCGTTGTTTAAAAACTGTCAGGATTTCAGTCACTCGATTTGCGACGAAGGTCTTCCATCGATTTGGCTGTCCCTTCAGC